>PVLD010004313.1:0-35611 GCA_004027595.1 Dinomys branickii
ATAACATCCAGTGCTAATTCCCTACTATATTCTGTATAACTTTGTATTTTCTGTATTGTTTATGGCTTTTCCGGTTCATATGTCTCCATTCTTTTGTCTTTAAAATAAAATTTAAAAAATAAATAAGTAAATAAATATTTGAAGATACATTTATATTTATGAGTGGGAACAATCCAAAACTTCAATACAATATGAAAATGAATTACCTCTGATATTTTCAGATTATATATTTTTTATCTTTGTTTATCTTTTTATGTGGATATTTCACACTGTTTACATGAATATATATCAGTTGTATAACCAGAAAACAAATTATTTCTGTATGTGAGAGGTAGGTTTGTTTCACTTTAAATGAATGTTATTATTTATATTTGAAATTTACAGCATGATGTTACAGGATATATAGATAGGTAGTAAAATATTTATGACAGTGAAGCAGATAAAGGTATCTATCATCTCACATAATTACATTTCATGTATGTCATGAGTAGCTAAAATCAACTTATTTAACACAAATCCATAATAATACAGTTTTTTAACTTTATAACATTCAAAGAGAAATATTTATATGAACATACACTTTCAATTCTCTTGGATGCATAATTAGGAGAAGACTGCAGACTTATAGATCCATTTAATCTTTAGAAAAAACAATCTATTTTTCAAAATATTGTCCACTTTGCCTATTGTTTCACTCTTTAACTCTCAGTTATTTAAAAGGGTAATTATTTAAAATGTCTGTATATGTGTGAATTTGCTAAATGCAGTTCCATTATTGATTTCTCATGTTATTCTCACTTTATATGATTTCCATCCTTTTAATTATCTTGGAATCAGGAATTTTGTGCATGCCCACAATCTCACCGCTCTAGGAGTCTGAGGCAAGATCACATGTTCAAGCCCAGCCTGGGAAACATAGTAAAATACCAAGGTCCTATCTCAAAAGAAAGGAAAACTAAACAAGGATTGGGATGTAGCTCAGTGTGAAGGTCCAGGCTTTAATCTCCAGTGCTTCAAAATAAATGAATACACAAACAAGCAAATAAATAATTGTATTAAGATTTGTTTTATAGTCTACCACATGATATATGTTTTTTAAAATGTTCCATAAGTGATTAAGAAAATGTATACGGTGCTATTTTGCCATTGGTTTTTGTGTGTATATGTGGTACCAGGGATTAAACACAGCCTTCACAGAGGTACTTTCCCAGACCTTTCTTATTTATTTTCAGGCAGAATCATACTGGGTTGCTAAATTTCCCAGGCTGAGCTTAAACTTGTGATCATCCAGCCTCAGTCTCCCCAAGTGCCAGAATTATAGGCATGCACCACCCTGCTCGGCTTGTACTGTGCTCTTGTTGGATGGAATGGTCTATAGGTGTTTCCTAGATCTTGCTTATTGATAATGTTGGTCAAATCTTCTATTCATTTTTTGATGTTCTGCCTCGTTGTGCTTATCATCACTGAAGGAGGGTAACAAAGTCTCAATCTATTATTGTTCACTTGCCTATTGTCTTTCAATTTTGTCTGGTTTGGTTCATGTATTTTGGACTCACATTGTTGTGTGTACATATGTTTATAATTATTATTTCTTCTTAACATATTGACTCTTTGACCATTCTAAAATACTGTCTGTCGTTTCTATCAGCAACTTATCTGTTATTGCCCATTTGTGCATGTTAGTTACCCTAGCTTTCTTTTATTACTGTTTGCCTGGTATAGATTTTTCCATACTTTTACCTTCAAGGTGCTTCTACTTTTGAGTCTAAAGCATATGTATTATAGATAGCATACTGTTATGTCATGGGTTTTACTCATTCTTCCAATGTTTGCCTTTCATTTAGAGGGCTTAACCATATCATGTAGTCTAATTACTGATGAGGTAGAATTTATGATGGCTATTTTGCTATTTTTATATATCTTTTGTGCTTTTGGGCTCTCTTTTCCTTCATTACTGTCTTTTTTGTGTTAAATAGATATTTCCTAGTATACCATTTTAATTGCCTTGTTATTTTCTCAATTATATTTTAGTTACTTTCTTAGTGTTTGCCTTAGGGATTATAATTAGCATTTGTATAGTAACAACTTAGGTCAAATTAATACCAATGTAATATGTATTATATACAACAATATTTGCTTCAATCCTTGGTGCTGTTTTGATGATATAAATTACACCTTTATACATTGTTTACCCATCAACCCAGATTTATAATTATTAATTTATGTAGTATGTTTTAATTTTGATAGATGCAAATCTGCAAAGCTATTGTGTAAGCTACCCACCTCCAGCAGTTAAATAAAGTAATCTTACAATGCCCTTAATATTATATAACCACAGTGTAGATCTTGAACTAAATCTCTTCGTGCAATACCTACTGAGAAATACTAGTGGGAATATTCCTGCTGATAGGGATAGGGAATAGAGGACGGTCAGCCTTTACAACAGTATACAACTGAAAATTTAATTCTAGGTGGTCTCTGCAAGACTAGACTAGAAAAATATTTGTGTGTATTAAATGAGATATCAGCTTTTATTCATACCGCTTGAAGCGATGAGTGAGTAATGATACCATATACTTTGGAATAAAGGACCTATACTGCAGCAAAACTCTCTCATCAAAATGTATCATAAGTAATTGAACTTAAGCCAAAAAAAAAGTTATCTTCTTATCTGAGATACATTCTGAATCAAGATTAGCAAACTAATTTATGTTTTCCTTTATGAAAAATATTAGATATTGTTTAGCTTATGACTGACTTAAATATGAAATGTATTGCTTTTTATCCATTGGGGATAAAACAGGACAAATTGATGACAATGTATAAAAATAGCATCAGTGCTCTTGAATGACAACATGGACACCCTACAAGAAAGTTACTAAGAGTTGACTGCACTTGAAATGCTCTTATAAGAAGCCACTACTTTGAATAGCTCTTGATTTTTCTCTTTAAACGAAAACCGAATCAAGAAGGGTCTCAGGAAGACTGGAAGAAAAATGCATGTTGACAGATGAGTGAGCCTTCCAGTGCTCTGCTGCCAGGTAAAATGAGTCCACTGGAGTTGTGATCCATTTCTTCCCCAGCTGCGAGGCAGCTGGAGGCACGATTCAGTACTTGTTAGTGCAAACCCAGTCCATTTGGAAGCTGTCACGGGAAATAACAATTTGACATTTAATAATTCATTTGTTGCTAAAGTCAATAGTTTGGAATGGTATGCGAGGCATCCCATATTTAATAGCAAGAGCTTGAGCTATACAGCTGCCAAGGTCGTAACACCTTACTGGTTTTTGAGGCTTGGAATTTAATAGCACAAAAAAGATGATGCTCTAGGTAATAAGATCTCATGGAAAATTTTATCCTTTAATTCTGCCAAAAGGTAAAGTTTCTTTTGAAAAAAACTAATAATATATAAGTACAAACAAACGAAGTTCATGGAGTACTACTTTTCTATTAGAGCACACTCCCAAAAGGTTCACCTTACTCGTGTGATGGAAGTAGCAAGCTTTATATGTTTTTGCACGTGATTCTCAAAACAGGCGCATGGTATTGATATTGTTTCTCGTTTCACAAGGAAAGAAAGTTAGCTTACAGAAACAATTTTTTTACTTTACATTTAAAATATTCTTATTATTTTTATTTTACATGTTAAACTTTTATTATTTTTTATGAGTACATATTTCCTATTCATACAGTTTACAGTCATCTTGGGGAGTGGTTCCAGGCACGTATTACAGCTTGTGGTTATTTAGCCCCCTCCTCTCTCCTCTCCCTCCTCTGCTTCCCGATCACCTGTTTTGCACTTGCTGATACTACTTGTCTTGGCACATGTTATGGCATATCATGTTTACATTGATTGGAGTTATTAGGGTCCTGTACACGGCATATTTTGATTCTTCTCCTTACCTCTCCCCCTCCCCCGCCCCCCTGCCCCTCTCCTTCCCGTCTCTCCTTGTTCCCTATTGGACGAGATCTGGCCCACTGTTCCTTTCTATCCACCCTTTTTCACTGTCTTTGTATTTTGCCTCACTCAAATGAGAGAGACTGTACAACAAGTGGTAAACACTAGAACAAGAAGCAATGCTTTAAGTATGAAGCTCTAAATAACACACAAACTGGATGTAGAGGCAGATTTGTCTAACTCTCAAACCTGTATAGCTTTTATTACACCATGGTAGTACTCAAACACTGTAGGCTTATGTAATTCAAGGATAAAGGCTATTGAGAAATTTTCATTGGCTAAGAAAAAGGAAAAAAAATAACTCAAATCTGTGGAGGAGTGCTGAAAACGTACCCCTACAAATATAAGTTCTTCCTTCTTACTTTATTCCAGTTCAAAGTAAATGAAAACTGAATATACTCTGTGGATGTGAATTCTCCATGTTTTGTTCTATACAACATTAATACTGACTGATTCTCAGGGTTATCTGACAATAGGGTTAAATTAGTTTACCAAGATGCCTGGTTAAATAAAGTTAAACAGATTTCTTCACTGTTGAATTTTTCAAAGCTTCTAATATGTTAATAAGCATGGTAAAGTTCCAAGAGATGCTATGGAAACACAGGTTTCATAAATGTATCTGTTCTCAGGAACTTGCTTTACCAAATTTGTTTCACAGAACGCCAACTTGAGAAATCCTTTTCTGTGCTGGTTCAGTGACTGACAGCCAGTATGAAGCAAGAGAAGCGGGTTTTCTAAGGAAAGAGGAAGAATGACTTAGTCCCTGGGAGCCAGGCAGATGTATTAAAAATGGAGGCAGAGAGTCTTAACAGTCTACTTTATAATTGTCTTTACAGTTGACTACACTTGCAGACATACTGAGAAAAGCACTTTGAAGGCCTGATCACCCAATACACAATTTTTCTCTACTAACAAGTAATGGCCAGCTATAAAGAAGAATAATGAATTTGTTTCTATTGCTGTTTCAGTGTGACTAGCGAAATTCAAATGACACCCTTTCCCATAGCCTCAGTCTATGACAGCAGTATTCAAGCCCCTAATATAGGTGGGTCATGTCACAGAAAGAGCTGAGGACATTATACAAAGATGAACCATAATCAAGGAGTACAGCAGCAGTTCTCAGTAATGTTAGCCTCATGTGTAGTTATCATCTGTAGTTTTTTGTGTCCTTAAATATCTTAACACTCTCCTCCCTAAGAAATGATAGTATCTAAAATACTTCCGCTGAGTATATATACTTTGGGTTGAGTATTGCCCTCTCTGGACATCCATTTAGAAATGTAAAACACTGCCAGAAGAATAATAAATGAAATCAATTTGCACAATTTGTCAGAAAGTTTCTTCTGAGATAAAAAGAGGAATAAGGTGTCACATGTGGAAATGGATAATGAGGTTTCTGTAGAACGTGAAAGAAAAACTTATTTTTCACTTTGACTATAGACACCAAGCCAAGACACTCCTACAAAACAAAACAAATGAAAAAAAAAAAAACCCTCCCTCAGCTTCTTTTTTTTCTTTCTATAATAGATGTCAACTTCTATAGTTATGAATAGAAAATCAGGCAAGGAGACTTTGCAATCCAGTGTCACGGCCAATGTAGAAGGAGGTATGAATCATAGTGTTGGAGAAAGCTCTGCCCTGTCATTTGCGAAGGCCTTTCAAACATATTTGGAGAGGCAAACAAGATCTATGGAACAAGTGAGGACTTAACTATGTGTTACTAACTATAAAGAAAATGAAACTTACACAGGAGAAGAAATGAATGTGGGCTGGATAAGGATGGGAAGCTTTCTGCAAAGGGGACAACTTGAGCCAATTTTCTGAGTTCTCAAAACAAGCATAGGATACAGAAGTAGCTGTTTCTGTACCATCAAGCAGAGTTAGGGAAATGGATTCATCCCTTGTTCCAATTCCAAATAATATGGAGCGGGCACCACTTGCCTAAAGTGCCATAATAAGAAGGGAGCTGTATCTGCTTCTAGGCTCAGAGTAAGAGTGCCATGATCACTCTTATGTTATCTGTCATGAGCTATGAACGTCTCCTCTGGGTATAGCAGTGAGAGCTCTCCAAAGGCAATTTTGAGCTGATACTGATGAAATCAAAGATCTCAACCCACCTAGCCCAAGAGAAATCAGTAGAATACATAGTCTCTCTCCACTGGAAAAGCCATTTCCCTCTGTTTCCATAATTTGTAATGGAAAAATCTCCATAATCATGTCTCAGTATTCCCTTTTTTAACAGACAGGCAACCACCACCTTGTAAATGGAAAATTTTAATTTTTAGTTTCCTTGAGTTCAAGTCATGTTTAATGGTTAAAAAAAATAATTGACATGGGTTCTGTTTGAAGAATTATGTATGCAGTGAGAATGTTAAATCATAACCTGCTTAAGTGTCTGAGGACTTAAAGGATCTATTTCTGTTTGGTGCCAATTTCTGGCTCTACACCAGATGGACCTACTAATAGCTGTGGTCCTGTGAGTTTTAAGAGGAGTCAGGGGAGTTGGAGGGAAAGAAAATTTCCATTACAATACAGCTCCACACTACCCTCAGCATGGCCGTTCTCATAATTACATCTCTTCAGAAATCAGAGGAATTTACATCTTTTTCGGTATACTCTTGGTTTTTATGAATCTAAGATTTTATTTAAATATATTACATTTAGTGAGCTTTGCTTTTCTTTTCTTCCCCACATTGTCATGTTTCCCTTTAAGAGAACACTTTGCATTCTGTTGTCATAGCAACAAAATGAGCTAGTGAGATGAAAAACTGACATTTCCCCCTCATGTTTATTCTTCGTGATGCAGACACCATTGTCCCCATCACCTCATCATTTCTAAAGGATCTCTCCATTTAAATGTAAATTTGCCACAAAAAGATAAAAGGCTCTATTTTTACTGGCTGTGAAAAGTGTCTGTCTTTACCACTTTTCTTCTGTGCTTCTGATTCAAAACCTCCAGAGATGATCTTTACAAGTTGAAGACTTTTGCCATTCCAACCAAATCGTAGCCCATTTTTGTGCACATATTATGCCAAAAGAGAAGAAAATTTCCTATTAGCAGAGGGAATAACTCTGACTAACATTTATAACAAACTTCCAAACAATGTACACAATTATGTCAACCAATTGTCTCTTCTGGGTTTTAGATAGGCTCGCAGTATTTTGCATTCTCTACAATCTTCAAAGGCATGTATGATCAGCCTGTTTCCAATTGTAAAATAAAATTTTCACACTTCCTTCAGGAGGAATTCACTAATGGTGGTTTTGTGATGGCATTCCTATGTGAGACCATGTAGAATGTTTGTCTCCACAAACTTTATCCAACCACTTTTTCCTCAACCTGTTCAGCGTATGTTTTCATCATAACAGAATATAGGTTCTAAGGAACAAAAGAGCTGCAGTCAACATTTGTACAGTGAACTCATCTTTATTTGTTCATTTCTCTTTTCAGATTTTTTAAGTGCACAAAGAATAATCCTTTTGCTCTTTAATATCAGATCAAATAAATGAGGGTGAGATTTTGGTCTGAATATAAATGAAATAATTACATAGACTGTTATTGAAGGTTTTAGAAAAATATTTCAAGGCTAATTCCAATTCCCACTGCAAACTGTTTCTGGGTTTTGGCATGCTAGGGTCTCCTTCTAGAAGTGTTTTCTAGGTTTGTCTTATCTTGAACAAAGAATTGGACAAAACAAGTACAAAAGGTAGCAAGGTTTTACATTTATTAAAGGTAGGAAAAGGCTTATGTTCTGCACAGAGTGTGGGCCAATTGAAAGCAAGAAAAGTATACTGCACAGGATGAGAACAGACCACTGTGAAAGAAAGAACAAGCTCCATGGTGGCTTTTGTGTCTTCCATTCTTCAGGCTGAGGTCAGGTTCAAGCCATCTTATAAAAAACCTGCTTGAGTTCGCACAAGAATTGAAGGTAGCACTCTCTGACTGATTTAACCTGCAGGCCTTTGGGAACCATTCTGTGCATATATCCTTAAGCTTTGTCAATAATAGGTCACACCCACTTACACAGCCTTCACCACACCCTAGCCTCCTGCCTCAAAAATTTACAATTTTAAAGTACTTCTGTGTAAATAGAGGAATCTTACAATCATTCAAATGGTTATGTATAGGAAATAGCAGTCTCCATTTCTCTAACTTTGGTAATGACTTCCCTAAATTCTTGGTGGACTTTTCTGCCTCAGTAAGAGAAACCTAAATAAATGAATGACTTTTCTTTCTTTTTTACTGCTGTCGTTCTTAAGCCTCTTGAAGGAACTCAAAGTTAACATTGGAGCCATTAATGATTACAATGGCAATATAAACAGTGAAATCGCAATATTTTGATTTGCACTCTTGCTAAGATACTCACTAGACATGTGACCATAAGAAGGAAAGTTTATTACCCAGGGTCTTTAAATTTCTCATCAACAAACTAGATCTTAAACCAATGTTTATATCATTTACATTGTGAGCATTAAATAAAATCATTCAGTTATATGCTTAGTCTAATATCTGATACAATAGTAAGTTATTGAAAGTTAGTTTTTATTAATATGGAAGCATGAGCTAAGTAAGCATTCAGAGCCCCCTATAAAGTTGTGATTTTAACTGTATCATTCAGGTGAAAAATTTATATTTGCTTCTTTGATTTCATTAAATTATGGATTATAGGGTCTATTACAGGCCATTCAAATCAACAGTTTTGCCAGGGAATGGTTTTCATCACACTCAGAATAGCTTTATAGTCAGATTAGAAGAGCATTCAAGTCACATATTTAGAAACTGTTCAATTTACATAGTCTAATTTTGGTATTAAAAATCACCAAGAACGAATTCCATATTTAAGTAATTTTTCTTGGATATAACTGGAAATGTCTGGCTTATATTTAAACAGCTTTCTCTTCTTCCCTCTTTGATGAAGAACCACTGATCTTTATCATTGTTTTAATAACTCTTAAAAGAGCCAGAATTTAATCACAAAATTCGATTTAGAATCAGTGTTGGAGATTTGCTAGTGCAAATAATTCATTTTTGAGATGAAAAATGAGACTGTCATGAGAATTAACATGTCTAAGCTTGTGAAGATACTGAATGACAGATGGGCTAGAACCCAAGTCTCCTGCTTCCCAATTCACTGCTTCTACTGTGAAATCAGTCTGTGAAGCTCTAGTTCTGTGATAGACATTACTGGTTATCTTTGTTTAGTTTCTCCTGCTAGAAAAGCCTAGGACAGTGACTTGGCTATGGAGAGCTCATAAGGGAAGTGATTCTCCCCAAAGGAAGTGGGGAGACATTGAAGGCAGAGAAGTCAATAAAGAGTATGCCATTGACTAATTTAATTGAGAGCAATGACAGTTCGATTTTGTTGGGGATCTGGACAAAAACAAATCAAAAATCATTCAGGAAGCACTGCAGAATCTCGAAGGATTCTGACATTCATTTATTGATCTCCACTTTGTTAAGGGATAGTTTCCAACACTTCAACAGCATCACCTTGCCATGCTACATCTTCGTGTGGGCTGAGCAGCCTTCCAGTGCTTTAGAGACAGTGTTAAGGTATAAGAGCAGATACACTATGGAAAGCTTCAGGTGAGATGAATTGTCTACTACATTGCACTGAAATCAGATGCGTTGAGGATATTGTGTGGGAAAGTATAACGTTTACCATATGCAATTAAAATATGAGCAGCTGTGTCTTGTCACTTCTAGTCTGAGGCCATTACAAGCCTATGTACAATTCCCCAGTACCTCTCTTTCCTTGTAATAGCAGTCATGCAGAGAAACCTGAGACTGCAAGGCCAAAGTCCAAAGCATCCTGGATGGCAGTCATCATAGGGGGGACAGCTACCACTTAGAGTCATCTTACTACTCATAAAGGACTGTATCTAAAGGAGCAATAAACTTCGGTTGTGCTAAACCAGTGATATTTTATAGCTTATTTCTGTCAAATATTTAGCCTATCTTAACAGAGGCTCTGCCATCAAAATCAGATCATTTTAAGATATTCCTGAATTTCTATAGATGTACCATAGTGAAATAGCCCTCATTCTTTATAATCATCACTATTTTTGTCCAGAGGCTGATCTACATTAGGCCTACAACCTGTGAGCAGAATCAAAAGAAAACTGAATGTAAAGAAAATATATTCTCAAACTCATTATTACCATACTTTAGCCATTAAGATAACAGATCATAGCCGAACTACAGATTAGCTGATAGAGCTTCTCAGCTATGTTTGCAATTCTTGCATCCATGCCAGCACTTCCACAGAGTAATAAAGGAGATTGTTCTAACAATGATTCATTTCTCTATCAAAAGCCCTTGCTTTTTTAGACATCATGACTGGCTGTGCCATTTTGCGGCTACTGTCTCCATACAAGCATTTAGCACATCTTTGTCAGTGGAGATTCAAGCTGTTCAAAAATCGTTTTAGTCAGGTTTTAGAGACAATATAGTTTTACTCATTTGATTTTTCTTTATATCATTGTCCTTTATCCTGCTAGTGATAGAAAACACACATCTATGGTCTGAAAGCCATGTCTTTGAGCTTTTCTAGAGATATCCCCTCACCAGAGAGGGCCAGTCCTCAAACATCTGGTCTTGCATTCATCACTCTGTGCCACCTCTTGTGTTTATTCATGATGTGCTGGTCTGGGTATGAGTATTGCAACTATAGCAGAATAGATGTGCCAGTTAATCCATAGTTTGACCAAGGCTTGTTACCACATGCTTAGTATACAGTAATAATGAGATCTAGAATATGTCACCAGTCTCCACACTGACTTTTCTTTTCACTTTGGTCACATGGCCTAGCTAACACATGTGATGGTGCTCCTGCCCTTGTCATGGTGTAGGACCCTAGCCCAAACCATGAACTTGCTTTTATCCACTGGCTAGAGTTTGTGCACTGGCCAGGAGTTCTACTGTCTGTTTTTGATTATTCTACTGCTACTCACCACAGACATCAAGGCAACAAACAGAATCTACTAATAGGAAAGGAATAAGACACCAACTGAGCATCTTGATTCCATTAATGTATCAAGAGGCTTCCTGGCTATGTGAATACTATGCACTGTCCAAACAGTTTCAGTAAAAAGAAATTCTAACACACATTTTCAAATGTCATTTAAAAGCATCCTGGAGTCCTATACTGCAAAGTGAAGGCGCGAGGATGCATCTACTTTTGTCTCATTTCATCTCAGTAATGTATTGGCCCCTTTATTGTAGTCCTTCAGCTATGAGCATGACCATTCCTGTTGGGCAGGATAAAAGAATAATGTTCAATACTCATGCTTCCTTCAAAATGATTCAGTACATTTGAGACTAATGGTGGCATATAAGTCATGTTCTTTCATACACTATAATTAAATTAACTTTAATTAGTTTCTCTCTTACTTCAACCCCATCCCAATGCTTCGTATAATTGAATTTCCATTTCTCCTCTAAAAACCTGAGTCATCTCCTACAGAAACTACTAACATAGTTATTAAAATTACACTGAAAGATGCTGTATAATAGCATGGCAGGGGTCAAAGAGAAGAAGGAGGAAGAATCATGAAATCACTTTTGTTTGATTATAACATTTTAATTTCTTTTTTAGTCACTGGATGTCTACTGTGTGTGACATACAGTTTCAGTATTATTCAGTGATATGGAATCATATAAAGAAAATATATTCATAGTTATCCAGGAAAAGAATAATACACAAGAAGATATGTGGTAGTTACAGAGACAGATAGATAGATGATGAACAGCCAGATAGCTAGCTAGGGAGGTATTTTTTAAAATGAGATAGTAGGGAAATTCCCAAAGGTCCACTGGAGCTGTGACTTTGGTGTATAAATAATATTTCTTCTGGCGTAGATAGAGTAGTGGTGAAGTCTTTCAGGGAAAAGCTTTTGTTTATAAACGGTATGAACAAAGGTAGGAAGGCAGGAGAAGGAAAGGAGATTCTTCAGATTGGCTTAGGCCTATGATCCAGGAAAGCGAGCAGCGCTCGATAACCTAGCGAGAGAGACTCAGAACCAGATCGCGGAGGGCCTTCAATGGCACATGGAGGGAACTTTACCTAGTCCAGTAGATAATGGGGTGCTACTGGTGATTTTGGAGCTGGACAGTAATACGATGATTCTGTGCTTTAAGGATTAATCTGGCAGCAATGCATATAATGGATTAGAGGAGAGTAAAATGTGTGTGCTTGGGGAGGATCATTATAAAATAATGGCGTATTGCACACATTCACACATATCTTTAACCTATATGTATGTAAGTATAAGTACTCTGCCACAAAAGGAAAATAACGTAAAAATAAACACTGTGGACCAGGAGCAGTGGCACATACTTGTCCCCACACTCAGGAGGCTGAAAGAGGATTATTGTGAATTCAGCCTGGGTTACATAGTGAGACACTGTGTGAAAAAAATGTGATATAGCTTGCCCAACATTCCATTTAAGAAATGCAGAACCTGCAGTAAGTTTGAGATGGAAGCATGAGTACAGTATTTCTTTAGCAAGTCCCTCGCGGTGGTCTCTCATAGGATGTAAAACAGTCATGTCTCACAATACACACTCCGCTGTTTTGCTTGCTGCAGCATCATTCCTAAACTGACTACTTGAGAGCTTACAAGAGTGACTAATTCCAACCCCCAGAAAACTATTAGCTACCTTGGATCTTTTGTGCATGGTATCAGTTTTAAAAATGAAGCCTTCTGAAGAGTTTAATAGTAACTTTTAAAACGTAAACTCTATAAAAAGTTATGATTGCAGTGTGTTATGATAAGACAAGTAAGAGAGAATAAAGCCTTAAGTGAGGCTAGTAGTAGAAAGGGAGAGACCAAGAGTGACTTCTGTATCAGAAATTTAATCTACATTAGTTAATAAGCTGGTTAATAACTCCTAAAGTTGAGGTATGTATAACAGGATTAATAAAAAAATATGGAATCTGTCAGAAATGGAAGATTTAGTCAAGGTGAAGGACAAATTGAGTTTGGAAAGCTAACAGCTCAGTAGTCCGAATTTCCAGCTGAAGGAAACATGGACCAGTATCTCAGTCAGTGTTTTTAAAACTTTGTTGCACATTGGAATCACGTGAGGAGCTTTCACTCTTAAGTAAAATGAACCTGACACACGAGTTTAAATATCACAGTGTTTCTCTTGTGTAAATGAGCAAAATGAAGATAAGATATTGGGAAGTAGAAAGAACTTGTTCAAATGGGAAGGGCGAGCAATAAGAGCGAGAGGGAAGGGAAAAGGCATTTAAAAGAGACAGATTTGAAGGCAAACTGCAAACAGTGGTTTTGCAAAAGGGGAGTACAACAAGCTGAGGGAGGGAGGGGAAGCAACAAAAATTGAATTAAGATGTGTTATGTATGCACACAAACCCCCCATGATGAATGCAATCAGTATGTACTGCAAAGGTGGGCTAATAAAATTTTTAAAACGTTGATATCTGGTTCCTAACCTAAGATAATATTATTTAATTAATATTGTTTACATCCTTGGTATTGGGAGCTTTATAATTTTTCTAAATAATTTTAACGGGTAGCAATTCTGGAAACTACTGACATAAAAAGAGAAATAGGGATGAAAATAAAAACTTGTGGCTAACATACAGAGAGACAGTAACTAAAGCTATAAGAGTGTCTGCAATTGCTTTGCAGGTAAATAGTACAATGACAGCGGGTAGAACCTTGGAGGACTCCTGTCCCAGATATTGGATATGAGACCATGATACTGCAGAGAGTGGGTAAGTAGTGAGGGTAAGGACACAGGGTCTTGCCACAGATCCCATAAAGCTATGAAAACAACATCGAGCACCTCTATCATAAATATCACTTCTGTGTCAACTACTCCATGAATTAATTACCAGCATTATCACCATCAGCATCATGAATAACAGCAGCATTGCCAGCATGACCAACAATATTATCCAACATTATTATTCTGGATGATCATTATTCTGAATGATTATGATATTGAATACATATGTACTGTGGTGGGAAATTTAAACGTATTATTTTACTTTGCTCTTCACAGCATCCTATGAAGTTCCCATTTTATAAATAATGAAAATGAGGCTAAAAAAAAGAATAACTTTTTCTCATTACGTATTTCCAGTATCCGATCTGAATCCAGAAATATCTGACTACAGAGCCTAAAATGTATACTCGTGCTGTTTCTACTGCTCCAATTATCATTACTAATGACAGAGAACAAATGCTATGAGCTTTCTAAAGAACTTTCATATCCCTCTTTTATTGATTCATTTGGAGAGGACATCATTGGCCTAGTTTTACTGATGAGAAAATTAACACAGAAGAATTTACATGATTTATTTAAAGTAACACAGTTTTATCATTGGGACCTAATTTAAGTTAGCACAGATTCATAGATTTTGTAATCTTCTGAAACTTTTCTAAAACCCACCATTCCTCTCTACTTGGATGAAATACTTGCCTTCCATGTTCCCATGGCCTTCTATGTTTTTCCTTGTCAGCACTTACCATATTGTATTGTAATTGGTTTATTAAATGTCTGTCATTATATTAGGAGCTCAGGGAGGGAAAAATTTTGTCTCTCTTATTCACTGTCTTATAGGTCCAAGCCTTTGAACGAAACCCAGTATTCATGAAGTACACTATCAAAATTGGTTGAACTGACCAGAATTTATTAACACTCTTATAGATGGACTGTAGGAAATAGATAGGGAGGACAGACAACAACCCCTACCTTCTTTCTCAAGTTTTAAACTGGCTGGTCGCTGGAATATGCACTATAAGAATCATCAAAAAGGTGACAAGATAGAATTATAGAGTTTGTCTGCATAGACATAGAATTTTCTAGTCTCTTTCCCACAAATGTGCAAAAGTTTCTCCCTTTTGAGCCTCTAGCTAATGTAACAGGATAGCACAAATGGATAAAATAACTATAATACGTGGATGAAAAATTAAAAATCATATAAATAAATGTATAGATATTTAGGCTCCTGAATTGGAAGTCAATACTGTTAAGATGTTTCTACTACCCAAATATAGTGCAATCCCTATCAAACCCCATCAACACTGTCTTTACAGAGATAGAATAATATCATAAAATCTATATATAATCACAAAGTACCATGTGTAGTAAGGGTAATCTTGAGGAAGCAGAACACAGCTAAAGACATCATACTTGTTCATTTCAAAATATGTTAGGAAGAGACAGTAATCAATACAACAGAACTTGCATGAAGACAGATGAAGACAGACATATGGAACAAGAGACTGAGAGAGAGCACAGCAGTAGATTGACATGTATATTGTCAAGTGACCACAAAGCAGAAAAGTAGTTTTTTCAACAAGTGGTTTTGGGGATTGGATATCCACATGTGAAATAATTAAATTAGACCTTTACTGTACACCATACAAGAAAATTAACTCAAATTGTATTAATGATCTCCACATAAAACCAGGAATTGTAAAATCCCTAGAGGGAGACATAAGAAAAAGCTTCTTAATATTGGATTTAAAAATAATTTCATAAACTTAACACCAAAGGTACAGACAACAAAAGCAAAACTATTTAAGTGGGACTACATCAAATTTAAAAGTTATGAACCTCAAAGGAGCAACTATGAAAAAGTAGCCTATAGAATAGGAGGAAACATTACAGGCAGGCCATATATCAGACACTGGGTTAATTTCTAAAACATATAAGGAATTTTACAGCTCAATAGCAAAAAGCTAAGAGACTAATTTAAAAGCTGTCATATGATCCACCAACCCAACTCCTTACTATTTATACAGAAGCATTAAATTCAGGATCTTAAAGAGATATTTGCACTCCCATGTTCATAGCAACAGCATTCACAATAGTAGCATAATGAAAGCAAACCAAATGTACTTCCCCAGACAAATGTTAAACGCAAATGTGCTGTATCCACACAATAGAATTTTCCAACAACATGGACGAGGGCATTATGCTGTTAGAACTAAGCCAGTAAGCAGACAAATGCTACATGATCCCACTTACCTGAGGTATTTTAAATAGTCTAAATCTCAGAATCAAACAGTAGAAAAGTAGCTGCCAGAGGTAGGAGAAGGATATACAAAGTTTTAAGGGTATACATTTTCAGTAATAGAAGTTGAGTTACTTCTAGAGATTTTCTGTACAACAGTGTCTACAGTTAATAATACCAAAATGTAAACTTAAAAAGCTGTGAAGAGTATAATCACATGTTAAATGCTCTTATAATAAAACTAAAATGAAAAATAAAAACCAAAAAAAGAGAAACTATTGAAGCAAAGTTAAGTGGCTTCCAAGATGGGAACTTTGCTGAGAAAACAGAAAAGAATAAAATGTGAAATTGTTTCCCATTGGGAGCTGAACCTAAACCAGAGCCTGGAAGTCCAATATTTGTGGATTTTACTACATCTTTGCTGTGAACTTCTTCTTTAACTATTTGCTTCTTTTTCCTCAAAGACAAGGAACATTTATTTCAAAATGAGATAATGAAGGTGTTGCTTGATTTTCATGTCTTATTGTATAGGTTAAAAATATATATAATGAAAACCCTGGCCACAACATTATAAGTGAGATACATAAATTGGGGAACAAAGTGAACTAAATTAGCTCTTTAAGAATGACGAGAGCAACTGCATGAACAATCTTTGTAAATGTACTAGCAGAGAGTTAAGCAAGAGGAAGATCAGAGACAGGACTAAAATAAAACTTTTATGTAGGCAGAATCACCAGTAATGAAAACAGGTTGAGCTAGAGACCAAACTTATACTTCACCCAACCTAAGACAGGCAGAACCAACCATTCTGAACAATTGCAGTGCTCTTGTAAGACTAATTTCACAAAGTGTGCAAGAGCAAATATGTTTTACACTCGGTAGAAAATTAGTACAATTGACAGCCTGGTATGCCCCACCATCATCACTGGTGGACTTCTGAACCAACATGATTTCAGAAAGCATTCACATTCTGGCACTTGCTTCACTGGCTCACAGAAATTCCTCTGAATGTTTAATCCTATTCTTGGTTGCCAAGACACCCACCAGTCTGCAGTGGGCTTGGTGTATGCTAAGCAAAGGAAGAAAATGAACTCCTGGAATTCTGCAAGAACCATTTTTAATATTGAAATTCGACATGCTGTGATATATATAAAAATAGGACTTTTTGCCGCTGTTTTTTTTAGTTTTTGCAAAACAGGCCAATTCAGGAAACAAAAAAGCAAGGAAACAGCCCTGGAATAAGAGAAAAGTCTGGAGCACAGCTTTCAAAGGGCCCTCGAGTCAGGGTTTTAGCAGATAATTTCAAGATTTGGGTATGAAAAGATAAATAAGTGATTTTCTATATCATCTCAAGTTCTCTCCAGAAGTTACCTGGATCCGGGACCAAGGATCTAAGGCGCTTGCTTCTACTCCCTTACAGCACGTATGAAATGAAGAGCATGCACGGTGCAATTTGCAGAGCCTCTTTCATCGCCCATAAAAGGACACTTGTTAGGTTCTTACTTTCCCTTTGAAAAGATTCACAACTGACATTTTTCAGTCTATCTCGGTTACCAGTCTCAGTTACATGTTAGCCTCCCATTATTTGCATTAAAGGTGCCTGTCCCCTGAAACCATGAATTCAGACATTTTGTCCTGCAGCTCAATTTCTTCTTCCTTAAGTCTGTTCCTCATGTAGCTTTGTTGCAATGTCAGGACTTCCTCTCCATTTTCTCTCTGTTCTTCGGTTGCCTAATGCTTCACTTTCTTCCCATTCAGATTATAACTGATGGGTCATCATCTTATGAGTCTTTTAGAAATGTTATTGCTCATTTCATTCCCTTCTTTTATACTACCAATAATATTCCAATGCAGATGAACCCTACCACCATTCACCTGTTCTTCATAAATTTAAAAGAAAATACAGAGCTGGGGGTGGTGGCATATGCCTGTAATCCCAGCACCCTGGAGGCTGAGGCAGGAGGTTCTTGTGAGTTCAAGGCCAGTTTAGCCTACAAAGTGAGCTCGAGGCCAGCCTGAACTGCATAGTGAGACCCTGTCTCAAAAAGACAAAAAAGAGAAAAAAAAAGAAAATACAAAATCTTTAACAAGACCCTGAATTACCAATCACTGATATCCTTATTTCTGGCCAGCACCTTTTTCTAGCAACCAAGACAAATTTCACTGGTTTTGAAAACTCAGTATACAGATTTCTCATTCAGAGTAGGGTTTGTTGAATTGTAATTGAAATTATATTTCCTCACAATTTGTAATTATAAATTTATTTTCATGTTTGTTTATTTAGCACCAGTATTGCCATGAGATTGCTTAATGCATGAGGATGGTGACTACTACACTGTGTATCACAGTATGCACAGTACCTAGCACAATGGCCAGTATATGCCATGGACTTGCAAATAATTAATGTGTGAATAAATGAGTACATGACTAAAACTACTAGTAGAATTTTTAATGTTGATAGAAGGATGTCTTTTATTAACTCAATTATTAAGTATACCTCTAAAAGTTTTGACCAACTCAATATGACATAATAAATTAGAAATTCTCAGTATTTATTTACTGCCAACCTACCAATGAGATGTTGCTGGAAAAGTAAGAAAAATGTAAGGTGTTTTAATATAGTAACTAGCATCAAGCTAAATATAACAGGGACTATTTCTTCTACTAGGAATAAACAGAAGAAAGGCCATAGAAAGAATTCATTCCAAGTAGCAAGGAAAGAACACAAAAGAATTGGGCATGAATAACTTCAACTTACAGGTGTCAGAGCAAATGGGACTCTGGTGCTCCTCTCTGAAACCAGATGAAAACAATGAGAATCACAAATAGAAAAAAATTGCACATCAACAGAACATTAAAAAAATCACAGCTCTTAGTTACAATTTATGAGTCGGATTTTCCAGTACAGAGGAAATCTGACCTGATTGAATGAGGAAAGCAAGAGTATAATACAAGTCTCAGAACTACAGTAACATGAAAGATTTTGTACCAAGGAGATATACATCCTTAGGGTCTCTTAAAGATAGCCCCCATGAGCACGCTTAAAACTGCAGAATGGCAGAAGAATAGAGACAAAATGAAAAAATATGCAGACTTGTCATCTATAAAAGGATACATGCAGTACAAAGATCACTGGCAGTCAGCCCTGCACTATAATTACGCAGAAGACTTTGAAGGTATGCACTGCACTGCAGGTCCGTGTTCTAGTAACTCTCAACTGGATGTGGTACAACTCTCTATTGCCTGAGGTATGATTTCTCAAGTTTAACCCTACTGGTACTTTGAAGTATTCAATTTCTTGTTGTGAGGGCTGATCCATGAACTGTAGGATGCTTAGCAGCATTCTTGGCTTCCCAGTTTGGATCATCAAAAATCTCCTTAGATATTGCCAAATGTCTCTTAGCCAAATGCTCCAGAAACATCAAGCCATCAGGAGATGCATATGGATATATGAAATATATGTATGATGGAAAAGGGGGAGGGGAAGGGAAGAGAAGAGCAAAAGAGATCAGAAGAACAGAGAAAGTTTATTAGAAGTAGATCATAAGATCATGAAGCTGGAACATCCCCTACTACGCCCCATGAAGGCTGGAGACACAGGGATGCCAGTAGTAGGGCTTAGAGTAAGTCCAAGTCCTCATCTCCAGGAGACCAGAGGGGTAACTCCCAGCTGTGGCCCTCTCCAGTGATAGTCATCGGGAGTTGCTGGCACAATTTCAAGAATCTAAAGACCAGACAGCCTGGAGTTATGATATTGAAGGACAAGAGAAGAATGTGGCAGCTCTGGGAGAAGGAGAGTGAATTCACCTTTTCTCTGCCTTTTCACTCTGCCTTGGTTTCCCACCCAGTCAGATGGGGCCAGTCACACCGAAGGTGAATTTTCCCCACTCACTGCACCAATTCATATGACAATCTCTCCTGGAAAAATCTCCACAGATACCTTGGAAATAAAAGTTTACGAACTAGGTACTCTGTAATCCAATCGAACTGGTGCCTAAAGAAAGCATAACAGTCCCTGAGTCAATAAAAAATATGATTGACAACCATTAACAGAGACCATCTGTAAATAAATGGGTTTTCTGATTGACAAAATGATGAGAGGCTGTTAATCTCATTTGGTGAATAATATATATAATCAGTAGCATGGCCTCTTTCTGAGTGCAAATTTCCAAGCTTAGCCAAGGATGGAGAAAGAGATTAAATTCAGATTAGTTTAGACTTTTTGATACCTAAAAATTGTACTTTCTATTAATGCCTGCAACTAACAAAAATCCTTCGAGGTTTGTTTAGTAGATTCAGGGGCAAGAAAGATACATCAAAAAGGTAGGTGTCATGAAAGTGGTGAGAAATAAAATTGGTCATTGAAATCTGAAAGATCAGTCAATTTGATAATTTCATTTTTAAAAGGTATTCACATGGAACCAGGGCTATAGCTCACTGGGACTGCACCTGCCTGACAAGCACAAGGTCCTGAGTTCGATTTCCAGTACCAAAAAAAAAGAATTCACATTATTTTGGAAAAATCATACGCAAATATTAAGACAAAGCTTTGTCAAATTTGTTAATTTTAAAATCTAAGACCAAATTGATGCACACATGCAGATTAACCGCTTGTTAATAGAACTCATAACTTAGGTTGGTATCAATCCTCCTGATAAAATATGATAAAATTGCTAAAGAGTGACCCAAAAATGTTATGCCTACCCTAGCTAGCTATCAAACGTAAAGATAACTGAAAATTGTCATATTACAGTCACACATGCATATCTACATTTATATCAGCACTACTTATAATAGGTAAAACTTGGTAGTGGCCTATATGCCAGTCAAAAGAAGAATAGGTAAAGAAAATGAAGTATATCTACATAATGGAGTACTACTCAGCCACGACGAAGGACACATTTGAGTGATTTCCAATAAAACTGATGCATCTTCAGACTGTAATGCTAAATAAATCAGATATGGAAGAATAAATACTACATTTTTATTACAGAAGAAACACCAAGTATAAATAATTTAAAGTGAAAAATAAAAGGTAAATAATAGGAAAAGGCTATATAGGCTTTGTGGAGATGAGAAGGGAATCTAGGGAAGGAGAGAGACAGGGGAGAAGGATGGGAAGGGGAAGTAAGAAGGATCAAACTGCAACGTGCATATGCATCTATTGTTCAGAATGAATGAATTACTATGTATTGTAAGCATATACTAATAAAAAATTACAAATACATTCACTAACTCAGGATAGAGTAGATCAAAGCAATTCTCACAAGAGAAATGAGTTTAAAATCAAGGAAAACAAGAACAGAAAATAAAAAATGTGAATGGACTTATACTGAGTATTAAATTCACTTCAATATAAAACTAGAGTTAATTATTAGAATCATAGAATACAAAAAACATATGGCTTTATAAATATAGAAAAATTAGTGAACAAAAATTAGAAACAGGTGACAGTTTCCCATGAGATGCTGGGAACTGAGAAGCACTATTAACTGCCTATCAATATCTACTCTCTACACAGTTCCTGGCAGAATTCAACTTGTATTTGAGAAGGAACATGACCAACCTGATCGCCAGTGCTGATTGGTTCTATGAACAAGCTGTCCAGCCAATTAGATATAAGTGTAACTTGATATTTCGTACTTTCAGAAAGCACTTTTAATTGGCACAAATGTGGTTTGCAAGTGTCTCAGTCTGTTCAAGAAGCTATAACAAAATATCATAAACTGGTTAGCTAAAAAATTTCCAGAAGTTTATTTCTCATAGTTCTAGTTGCTCCAGTATCCAAATCTAGACAGATTGCGTGTCTAGTAAGATATCATCTCATGGCTCACAGATTGCAGAAAGAGAAGTGGTCTCTCCAGGGCCTTTTATAATGGTTTTAATCCTACAGCCCTTCAAGCTCTGCCCTCATGAAACAATTAGCTCCCAGAGCCCATAACTCCTCATACTGTCGTTTGGGGGGATAGGATTTCTACACCAATTTGGGAAGCCCCAAACTTTCAGACCACAGCAATTGGCATACTGCTTTCTTCTTGTTCTTGACTTGAAGGTGGACTTGAAACTAGAAGTTAATTATGATGATGTTGCAGGGATGCAGCTGAATATCTGCATGTTAAAGGCATGTAGGGTACAAAGACGAAAGAAACCTGAATCCCTGGTGGCCTTTCGGAGTCCTACAAACTCCAGACTATCTGCCCCTAAAATTCTAACTCTTGTACCTTTAAGCCACCATTAGTAGGATATTTTATTATTTGTCAACAATGCACTCTAACCAATACTGGAAGATTAGAGATATAGTATATGAGATATAGTATATGAGGAAGAGATTAGAGATATAGTATATGAGGAAGAGATACTTTTGATTGAAACAGGTTTTTTTTTGGTACCAGGAATGGATCAGGACCCTGTGCTTGGTAGGCAGGCACTTGTGCCACTGAGCTCTATCCCCAGTCCATATCAGTTTTGTATTATTATGCTTTGGCATGACAATATAGTACATTGTTTAATGTTAATCTAGAAAATAGTAGCCAAAAGTATTTAATAATGAATACAAAATATAAGTATCTAAAATATCCCCAGATAATAGAGGTTCATTAGCTGACAAAAAAAAAAAAACTCAAAGCATAATTGTGCTTGAATTTGTGAAACATTTAAAATATTCATTTGGGAAAATAAACATATGAAAGAGTCAATACAATTTTACAAAAAGAATACTTCAGAGTAGGATATAATATTTGATACTAAAATGTGTGTTTAAATCCCAATCATTAGAACAATAGTATAGACATATTTATATAAAATTATAAATGTCTCAAAAAATATATATTAATCTGTAGAAGAAAGAAATACATGATTAGGTACCACTTCAAACCAATGAAGCAAAAAAGAATTCTTCAATGGAAATGACAGAAGGGATGGTTTGCAATTTGGGATTTTTGAAGATAATGTGTTTACACTATCCTTTATACTTTTCTCTTTCTTTTTTCTCTCCCCTCTGTCATCCCAGTTGCTCCTTCCTATTTGAGCAGTTTCTTTCCCTTTCACAATATCTATTATACCCTTGAGATTTTATTTACATTTTCAGGTTCTTACAGTCTGGAGGCAATATGATGTTGACACGTGTGAGTCTGACTTATTTCACTTATGAGTATGGTTTCTAGTTGCCTCCATTTACCCATTAAAAACCTCTAGTTCATCTTTTTATAGCTGAGTAATATTCGATTGTATAAAAATACCACACCTTTTTTTATTCATTCTTCAGTTGATGGACATTTCAGTTGTTTTCAAAATTTAGCTTTGACAAATTATGCTGTTATAAACATGAGTGCACACAGATCATTGTGGTATGATGTTGGCAGTTCTTCTGGAAAAATCCCCAGGAGGGGAATAGCTGGATTGAATGAGACCTCTAATCCTAGTTTACCGAGGAAATCTTGCATTCTTACATCTGGTGGACTGAGTAACTTCGTTGAAGATAACAGTATGCAGTGCAGCAACCAGTGTTAATTCTTATCTTTGTGTTTTGAGGTCGTGTATCATTTTTGTCATTTCTGTGTCATTTTTGTTTTTATTTTCATTGTTGTTGCTTTGTTAGCTTTTTCTCTTTAAAATAAAAAAGATAATTTGAAATGGACTAAAAATATTAATTACAGACTTCTACTTCTCATAAAATAGTGCCCTCATTTTACCCACAGAATAAAACAAGAATTTTTTTAAATGCATGGCTTCACTCTCAGCAAAAGAAAGGAACAGATGTCAGAAGCGAAGGACAATAAACGATACGTCTAATATCTGACCTTGCAAAATATTCAAATATTAAGCATTTCTTTATGATGAAATCCTTCAACTTTTTCTTTTGTGGATTTTTGAAATGTAAAATTCATTATATGTACTCACTCTGCTGTACAACTGCCCTTCAGGACTTCTCGCGCCCACCTAGCTGTAACTCAGCACCCATTGAACAATCTCTCCTCCTCTTCTCCACCTCTTTACTCTCCTAAACCTTTGAAAACCACCCTTCTATTCTTGAATTCTAAGAGATTAACTTTTGAAGATTCTGCCAAAGATACTGCTGTGCAGGACTGGCTTAGTCCACTTAATGTAATGATCTCCAATTCTATCTATGTTGTCGCAAAATGAGACGTTTTCATTTTCTATGGATAAATACTCCACTGTATAGTTTGACTACATTTCTTTATCCATTCACCTGTTTATAGACACTTGGGTTGTTTTCATAAAGGTTATTATGAACATGGATGTGCAGATGGCTTTTTGATGTGCTATTTCCTGTGGATATATCTGTAAAAATGGATAGCTAGATCATAAGGTAGATATATTTTTCTTTGTTTAAGAGCCTCCAAAGTGTTCTCTGTGACTGCTGCACTCATTTCCATTCCCACTAGCAATGTGCCTTCCCTGTTGTTGACCTTTTCTTCAGCCCTTACCTTCAATCTTTTTTATAACAGCCAATCTTTTGCGAGTGAGGTGAGATTTTATTGTGGGTTTGCCTTGCAATTCCCTCCAAATTACTTTCCGAGGCAAAAATGAACTTAATACAAAATGTTCACTTGGATAATACGAGAAATAATCACACTTCAACTTTATTTATAATATAGATGAAAATTATGAATAAAATATTAGCAAACAAATAAAATATGTACTTTAAAATACAGTGGCAATGTGTGGTTTAATCTAGGATTGCAAGCATGTTTTAATAGTAGAAAAATCTATGAATAATAATTCAAGAATAAAAGGGAAGTATCAAGTAATACTGATGCTGCAATTTTGTATAAAATCTAAAGTCCATGCATGAGTCAAACAACCACTGTGACAGACTGCAAATATATTCACCTGATAGAAAGTTACTAACCCCACAGGAACAGTAGACTTGTTACCAGTAGGACATTCAAAATATTTTATTTTATAATGAGGAAAATGGCAAGAATAAGTTTTGACACTGCTTCTATTAAGCATGCATTATGGATCTTCATTCATACAAAAAGAGGAGGAAAATGGTTTGTGTTTTAAATGTGAAGAACCGGAATTGCTGTTACTAATGAATGGTAGACAACCTCTATCCCATTTATCATGCTTGTTAATATACAAAAATATTTTGAATTCACAGTTGTTCTCAAGTTAGTCAACAAATTCAGGAGCATTCTAATTAAAATTCTAGGAGAATTAAGAAAAATGGATGATTCTGAAATTCATTTGGAAACAACACAAGCCTAAAAATCAACAAATTGTTAAAGAATGATAATAGACTATAATCACTTCATAAGATGGCAAGATTCATCAAAAAGCTATAATAATTAACAGTAGTTTGGGGTAAGAGATAAATAAAATGATGGGACAGAATAGAAAGCTTAGGAAATGATCAATGTTATATGACATGCTAGCTTTCTATCAATATAACAAATAACTGAGGTGATCAACTCATAATGAGAGTCATCTAATTTTGGTTTACAGCTTTAGAAGTTCCATTCCATGACCAGGTAGCCTCATTGCTTTGAGGCCTGTGGCAGCCATGCTTGGTAACAGTGGCAGGAAACACATGGTGCAGTAAGACCACTTGCTTCACAACTAAGGAGCAGAGAGTGGCAGAGGAAAGAGTTGGAATCCCATAATCCTCTCAGGAGATGCATCCAACCAGCTACCATCCGCCACAAGGGTTCCATTTCTGAAAGGTTCCACCACATCCACATAGTACCATGGCCTGTGGGTTAAGCTTTCAGCACATAAGTGTTGAGGGAAACATTTAAGATCCAAACTACAGCACATTTCAACTTGAAATATAACAAGGGTATTGTTGCTACTAAGTGTGGGCAAGATGCACTGTTCTATAAATGGTGGGGACAATCTGTTATTTGTTTAAGAAAGGCAATTGTATACCACAGGATACTAAAAAAATTTCATGTGATTCAAATACCTAAAGTTGAAAGTTCAAATTTGAAAATGTTTTGAGCATGGAAATATTTTTATAACTGAATTAAGACATTAGTTTTTGAGCAAAACATAACAGTAGCAATAAGGAAGTCAGCAGATAAATATGCTATGTGAACATTTAATTCTTGAATGTTATAAAATGCCCAAAAAGACAAATCGCAATGGATATTTACTACACAAGTGAGACACTTATAATTTGGGTCAAGAATATCTAGAGAACCAGATGTGGTTCTGCACACCTCTAATCCCAGCACTGGGGAGGCTGAGGTAACAGGATTGCTGAGAGTTCAAGGCCAGCTTGAACTGTGTAGGAAAACCTTGTCTCAAAACAATTTGTAAAAAAAATCGAGAGAATTCAAAGTTCCCTTAATATTAAAAGACAAATAGCACAATAGAAAAATAAAAGTGATGTGAACAGGAAATTCACAGAAAGAAATCCAAATTTATACAATTGTGTATGATAAAGTAGTAAAACTTATTAACTTGAAATAAAGGAACATAACTGAATAAACTCTAAAAGTATGATATTTAATTACAGAAAAGTAAATATGGTAAAATTGTTAGCACCTGTGAAATTGAGTAGCTGCTTCATAAGTGTTTACTCTATTAAATTTATATACTTTTATTTTAAAGTATATTATAATTTAAGCTATATCAAATTTTTTAAACTTTGAATGGCTGGGAGAAAATATAGGTAAATATTTTATATTCCTGGGAGAAACACAAGTCTTTTAAATATAAAAGCAGGGCCCCAGATTTTCTTCCAGCTTGAGTATGCCTACTTTATGTGCTCCCATGTTCATGCCAGGAAGTGTCTGCTGAGAAGAATTCAGACAACCACTACCAGTGTGAAGAACCTGTCCTCTTTTCTCCCCTCTGCTCATTATCAGTGCTTGAAAAACTCATCAGGAGTCTACAGTGCTTCCCAATCTCTGAGTGATTGTCTCAGGTAGGCCTACCAGCTCAGGCACAACTACAGCCAGCAAGCCAGGCCCCTAAACCTGGAATGCAGCATCAATCTTTATCGTCTTACCATTGATACTTCTGGTACAATAAAGTTCCCTTGTATGAACAGCTCTGTTGAAGTCTCATTTCAGACCACGAGGAGACATATAACCAGTCAGAATGAGGAAGACTGCGGAAGAAGTCCAAACAGTACGTGAACCTGGCTATCCCTAGTGCTATTTTTCTAGCTGGAAACAATTTTCTTAGGATTAACTTCTGGTAAACTTAACTTAGGAAAAGATGAAACTGAAGGACTAAAAAAATTAATTACAGAGATACTGGGTGGTGAAGAGAGAGTCCTGCAAGACTAGATTATTAAGGACTACCCTGGTTACTGACAGAGGTCAAATTTTGAAACTCCTCAGAATTCATGCATTTCTGTAAGTATTATAAAGCCAAATAGTTTGTGGTTCATCTACCAGAGAAAGCTGTGTTCACAGTCTCTAAGATTCACAAGGCTGGTAGCAGCACAGTTGTTTGAGCTCTGACAATGCACCAGAATACGGACCCATCATTTCCAATCTCCCTCCACTGTTGAGCAGTTTCAATTTCACATACAACGAAATTCTAGCACAATGTTGAACAAAAAGAAGCCATCTCTTGGCTGATCTATAAAGAGTGTAGAAGAATAAATGTGTTAGGAAAGGGTTTTTTTTGTGATCCCTAAATTGCCACCTAAATTGTTTCTATTGTAACTAAGACTTTATTGTGCAAAATCATCAAAGTGTGGTGGTGTGAGACCACACCTGTAGTCTCAGCTATTTGAGACTTCAAGATTAGCCTGGACAATAGAGTGAAAGAGTCTCAAAAAATAAATACACCATCAACAGTCACCAAGAAATGCAAATTAAAACAATGCTAAAATTCCATTTCACTCCAGAAAGAATGGCTTTCATCAAGAAATCAGCCAATAAGAAATGCTGGTGAGAGTGTGAGAAAAAAGAAACCTTTCTCCACAGTTTGTAGAAATGTAAATTTGTACAGCTAATATGGAAATCAGTATGGAGATTTCTTAAAAACTAGGACTAGAGGTGCCATTTGACCCAGATATTCACCTACTTGGTGTCTTCTTGAAAGGGCTAACAGCATCATACCACAGCAATATATGCAGACCCATGTTTATCACAGCACAATTTCCAGTAGTCATATCTTGGAAATAGTCCATATGCCCATCAGCAAATGAATGGATAAAGAAAATGGGGTTTTTATGTAAAACGGAGTACTACTCTGCCATAAAGAAGAATAAATTTGAGGAATATTTAGATATAAATGAATGCACTGGAGACCATATTTTTAAGTGAAATAAATTGGCCACCCATGTTTAAACATCACATTGTTTCTCTTGTGTGAGAAAGCAAAAGCACAAATAAGGACCAAAATGAATGAAAAGAACCACACTGTTGTGAAGTAGGAAAAATGTTCAGGGGGTACAAGAGGGAAGGGGAATAAGGGAGGAGAGAGGGGGAAGAATAGGCAGGGAAAAGGGGAAAAAGAGAAGAGAAAAATGGAAACAAAGATTTTGTAAAGAAGGAAAGAATGAAAGGATGAAGGGAAAGGAATGCAGAAGATATTATGGAGAGACACAAATTCCCCATGATAGATGTGATCACTGTGCACATCCAAAGTATACCAATGAAAATAATTTTTAAAATAAATACATGAACAGAATGGGAAATATGAAGTAAATTTATGTAGTGATATAAAGCAATAAAATCATACATATAGGAAAGGCTGTGAGACAAAAGGAAACCTTCTACCTACATTGTTGGTGGGAATGCAAACCAGGACAACCATTATGGAAATCAATGTGGAGATTCCTCAGAAAACTAAAAATAAACATTTCACATGGCTCAGCCATTCCCCTTCTAGGTCTCTTCCCCAAAGAGTTAATGACATCACATTACAATGATATATGCACCCCCATGTAAATAGCAGCACAACTGGTAATAGGTGAATGTTGGAAGCAGGCTATATGTTCACTAACAGATAAACAGATAAAGAATGTAGGGTATTTATACATGACTGAAGTGCTATTCTGCCATACGGAGGAATAACCTTGACTGATTGGTAGGAAAATGGATGCACCTTGAGCCCATAATGTTAAGTGAAATAAATGGGACACATAAGCATGCATATTGCATTATTTCCCTTATATGAGAAACTGAAAAATATAAATAAAGAGCAATGTAATAAATAGGTAATAGGAAAAAGGGAGACACTAGAAGTCTTTTGCAAAAGGGAAAGGGACCAGGAGCCAGGGGGTGGGGTGATAAGGTGAAGGGGATGAAAATGTGTTATGAGCATGCACCAGCTCCCTGCAAGGAACGCAATCATTATGTACTGGAGACAGGGAATAATAAAAAATAAACATTCCATCTAAAACATAAAACATAAGCATGATCAGCACTGTTGTACAAAGGTGCTTCCCTCGAGCTCATTGATGAAGCACCCCTGGTTTCAAGCATCAGTACTACAAAGAAATCACTCTCAAAACTGTTCAACAGTTGAACAATATTAATAAACTAGAATATATAGGTTGATGAGTACATAGTGATTACAGCACTGTTATCAACGGCCTGGAGGATTTTAAAGAACTTAACTTTTATGAATAACAACTATTTAAAAGAGCATTAAATAGTAGACCTTAATCTGATAAAATGATTGACTGAAATGTGCTTAGCTTGTGTTGTTTTCATAACTTTAAGTTATAATTACTTTTTAACTGAAATATTTAAATGAGAATTCCACTCTGAAAGACCCCATTCCAGGAAAATTACAAACATGAGTACAAAATTTGACATATTATATGGCCTTCATAAATTTTATAAAATCTCAACATAGACACAACCTAAATATAAAAATTTAAAGAGACCACTAAATATCTTGTGAAGTGCAGAAATAATGGAATAATATACTAATATTAAAAATGTTTTTAAAGATAATCAACAAGGAAACTATATTTCTTACTATTAAGCGATAGTAAGAAAAAAAGGTACCTGCGTCAGTGATGCCATTTAGAGTTAAGTTCATGGAAAATATTTTTCAAGGCAATCTAAGTTGAGATGGGGAACAAATGGTTTCCATTATATTAAAATCATTGCTATGTTATTAAGGGGACAATTAATCCTCTATGAAGATCCAATCAATGGTTTTGTCAGGAAAGAAATTATCACTGCGAGAGATGTACTTTTTCTTTTTTTAAAAAAATTTGTTGCTTCCAGGAATATAAAAATATAAAATAGCAGACTGCAACCTAAAATGGAAGATCACCCTGACATTCTTCCTCCCCCATATCCACCTCTAAATATAGGAAGAAGAGCTCCTCACCCTTGCAGGCAGGAAGAGCAGTTTCAAGAGACAGCTCAGGCTAGCTACTAATTATTTACATGAAAAAGGACAGAGACAGAGATGGCCATTGATTTATAAATCTACAATTTATAAAGAGCTGGTGAAGGGCTAAGAAGCCCAAATGGAATAGGGAAAATTGACACTGAAGAAGGAAAGAAAGTTTAAAAGACAAGTAGAATGGAGAGAAAATACAAGAGGATAACAGGATGAGAAGAAAGAGAAAGCCACCTTCTCCACGTGGCTGGATGAAAAGATGCTCATGGGACAATGTGTAAACGTGGCAAACAAATATTCAGCAAGGAAACAGGAAGAGGAAAGATCAGGACTGACTAACCGATTTTAAAAGCACTGTATATTTTATCAACACTCAGTGCAGTTTGGATTCATTGCCAGAGGGCCTGAGAAAGGAGATGCTCAGACTCCTCTCTGGGTATCAACTTGAGAGGATCACAGGGTAATAACTGCTATAAGAAAGAGAATAGTCTTTCCCATTCCCAAAAGAATGCAGAGACTGGTCCATGAGGGTCCAAGGACATATGCCAAAAAAGTAATAATTCAGACAGAAAATTTGCTCTTCATTTCCACTTCTCCCCAAAATATCTAAAGATATATTATATGGATCATAAAATAAGAAACTTACCCTAGAGTATATATACACATAAATACATAGTACAAGACTGTTATATCTAAAAGTGTGCATAAAGAAAGAAAAAAAGGAAATTCCATAAAATATTTTCAATGTTTTCCTGGGATTCAGAATTATAGATGATTCTTATTCCCTTATGTAGCATGAGAATTTTTTTAAATATTTGCTGATACATTTTCCCTCAATAATTTTCTTTTGTCCTATATTATTACATAATTACAATGTGGCTCTCAGAACAAATCAAAACTGCAATAACATACAATTTCATCTGAATTAGAAGAAAGACTCTTATCAAAAAGACAAATGGGCTGGGGATACAGCTCAGTGGCACAAGCACCTGTCTGGCAAGTGCAAGCTCCTGAATTCGATTCCTAGATCCAAAAAAAAAATCATTCACTGGACTGGGCATATAGCTCAGTGGCACAGCTCCTCCCTGGCAAGTATAAGGTCCTGAGTTCAATTCCTGGTACAAAAAAGAAAGAAACAAAGGCAAAAAACAATAAATGCTGACAAGGTGTCAAGAAATAGGAACATTTATACAGTGTTTTGGGGAATGTGAATTAGTATAGCCATTATGCAAAGGAGTATGGAAGTTCTCAAGAAATCTAGAAATGGAACTACCATATGATTGAGCAATATCTCTACTGGGTATATATCCAAAGAAATTAAAACAAGTATGTCAAAACATCTATGCATGCCCCTGTATATTGCATCACTTATTCACAATGGTCAAGTTATGGAGTCAACTTAAGAGTCCATGGACAGATGCACGAATGAAGAAAACTCAGTACAGATACAAAATGGAATATTATGCATCTATGAAAAGAATGTAATTCTGCATTTTTCAGTAACGCAGATTGAACTGGAGGACATTACGCTAGCTGAAATAAGTCAGACACAAATAAATAGCTCATGTTCTCACTCGTGCGTTGTGGTAGTCAGCTTCCCACCGCTGGGACATGGCAAATGAAGAGATATTTAAACTTGCTCATGGTTTCAAGAGACTCAGTCCATGACTCTTTGGATTCAAGGTATAAATAGCAGTGAGGAAGGTCTCGGCAGAACAAAGATCCAACCTGGAAACCAAGCAAGGGAGCAGAGCCAGAAAGCAAAGGAACTAGGGGCGGTATGTAGTACTGAATGTCACACCTCTGTGATGCGTTCAAACGTGTACTTAACTAACCTCCCAGCCATTTATCAAGTGAGACAAGTTGACATACTATAATTAATGATCACAATTCACCTTTTGTCAGTTTGACACAACATGTTTCCTTAAAACATATTCTTGAAGTAAATATAATACAATAATTCTGCCAAACATGAAGAAAAATTTTGCATACAAGTGGAAATGCATTAATTATCTCCCCAAAGTCTCAACAGTTCTGCCATTTTTCAAAAGCCCAAATTAAAACCTCTTCTGAAACTCAAGGCAAATTCCTAGTTACAAAGCCCTGGTTTTTTTAAAAAGTTACATAATCACAGGGTACAGTGACTCAAGGCAAACTTTCTTATTTATTCCAAAAGGAATAGAGAGATTGGAAAAACTAGAACCACCACAACCTCAAAACCAGCAAGGCAGAATTAAGTCCTCTAGCTCCAAATACGGCATCCAAGACATATGATGGTGAGATGCTCATTTCAGATGGCTTAGATGGCTCCACTACTATGGTTTTACTGGTGGCAGCTCACATGCCCTCTCTCTTGGGCTTGCTCTACCCACAGACATTCCATGATCCTGATACCTCTAACTCCCTGGAATCACCATTGTATCTTTGACTTTATTCTCAGAGCTTCATACACTGCCCTCTTTTTTTTCGGTACCGGGAATCAAACTCACGACCTTGCGCTTGTTAGGCAGGCACTGTGCCCCTGATCTATATCCCTGGAGACACTGTCCTCTTAAGGGCTCCTTGATCACACTACCAGAGGTTTCCTTAAAATCTGGATGGAAGCTTCCACAGTCCCGTAGCCCTTTTATTCTGCTAGCTGATACTACCAGCATCTCGGCATCTCGGGGATGATACCTTGAGACTGCGATGAGTGGGGTCTTCCTGATTCCTGAAATACCTTCATGGCATCTTCCTTCCTGTCCCTGTATACAATGCTTGGTTTCTTTTTAATGTCACTAATCTCTTCAGCAGCCAAACCTCTATTGGCTCCAACTTTACACATGGTACCTTCTGAGTCACAATTTAATTTTTCAAAATTTTCTGTTTTGATTTTATGCTCAATTCTCCTATAAATTTTGTTGAAAGCAGCTAGACGTACCATGACATGTCCTCAATGTTGCCTTGAAATTTTCTTCTCCAGAATTATTAGTCAATGTCCCTTAAACTCATCCTTCCACAAAGTCTCAGGACATGGACAAATTCTAGAGAAATTTTTTGCCAGAGAATAACATTCATGGCCTCTATTCCAACACCCCAAAGAATCTTAATTCCTACCTGAAACCTCATGTGCCTGGTTTTTACTCTGCATTTCTATCACCATTCTGACCACTTGAGTTTCTAACCAGAACTTCCCAGCAATCTCTGCTTACTACAGCCTTGAGTTTCTATAGCCTGCTTCTCTGAATCTTTCTTAACTCTCCTGAAAACCAGTTCTAAAGGCTTGTGTACCACATCGTCAATATAGTTACAGCAGCGGCCCAACTGCTGGTACAAATTTCTTTTATGAGTCAGATTCCTTGATGTTGGGACACAATACCTCGTGCTCATAATTTTAAGGAAAAGAGGTTTAATTTGACTTATGGTTTCTGGACATTCATTTGATGTTGGCTGCTTTCAAGGCAGAAACATCAGGGCAGAAGGCCATAGAAGAAAAAAAAATGCTTAGTTTATGGCAGGAAGCAGAGCATGGAACCAACACCAGAAACGAATAGTTCAAAGACAATATACAGTACATAAGGTCATGTTTCCGTGATCCTACCAGATATGTCTAAAAGGATGCTTTACTTATCCGCTTGGCCTTTCTTAATCAAAATAAGTAGAAACATCATCACTAATGGCCACACATGTGGAAGGTAAAAGTTTATCTCAAAGAAAGAGAGAATAGAATAGTGGTTACCAGATCTTAGAAAGGGTATGGGGACGGGCAAGAAAAGAAAAAGTGGTTCATCTGGGCAGAGGTAGAATAGGATGTTAGAAATAATTTCTAATATTTTGTAGCACAGTAAGCTAACTCTAGCAGTTAAGTGAAGTTTCAAATAAATTAGGAGAGAGTATTTTGAATGCCCCCAATAGAAGGATATTTATTATAAATTACTAAAGTAATAGATATGCCAATTATCCTGATCTGATAATTACATATTTTATGTATGTATATAAATGCTGCATTGTACTCCATAAATATATATAATTCATATGTGTCAATTAAAACTGGAAAGATATGTCTTTAAAAATTGATCATAACACTGATGATTATTGCCCCAGGAAAGAAAGGACAGATAAGAATCCAGAATAACAAAGAATCATTTTTTTACTTTTGAGTTTCAGAATAATCTGACAAAGTCCTTAGGTAGGAAAGCCACAGAAACTCAGTTTGCTAGAGTGAGGCAGTGAGAGAGAAAAACAGCATTTCAGAATTCTAAAATCTTGCCTTTGAATATGAAGAGAAAAAGCTCTTAGACCTAGAGTTTGCATCATAAATCATCTCATAGAAAAAATTGTAATATATGAGCCGATTTCAAGCTACAGTAAGAACAGAGAAGCATCTTTTCGGTACTGAGGGAGAAGTATGGAGAGGATTGAGAGATGAAAGCGAGAGACTATAAATGTTAATATGCAGCCATGCTTCGTAATTTTCCCCAGGTCTAAAGCCATGGAAATGAAAAAGAAGATTGCAAAAGTTTCAGGTCGATCGAGAATTCCAAATATACTCCTATTCCCAGCTGCATCTTTTAGAAGAGACAGACTTTAGGAGATCCTTGGGTGACCAAAAAATGGCAGTGTAGCCTGTTTTGGCAGAACAGGATTGATATATCACCAGTTATCTCTAAATGTTTCTGGGTTTCCAGAATACATGCAGGGAGTTGTAAAAGTTCCAAGATGTCTACATGGAGAAAGGAAATGGCTAAGTATTGAGAAAGAGTTTGAATGCCAAGGCATCACCATAGTATCATAAAAGCAAACTGAGTACAAGATACAAACTGGACAGTCAAAGCCTAAAGTTGCTAAACTTGACTAAGTTTCAACAACACCACTTTTCTATTTGCTTTTAAAGGAGACTTGGTTACTATGAAATTACTAACAGGCTTACTACCTCTGCATTTATTCCATCTCCAAACCCTTAGTAGGCATTGTCCATACTGAGGATGATATATAAGTATGAACATCAGCATTGAATACTGACAGGTTGATGCTCAAGATCAAGGTAGATAAGCTACATGCATAATAATGGAAGTCAATAAGAATAGAAGTTTTTCATTTAGACCCAAAGGATGTAGAACATCCATCAAAGAAGAAGGAAAAATTCCGTACAGAGAATCACAAAGGACTGAGTTTAAAACGAGAAATACATAGTGTTGTGTATTTTTGGCTTAAAATTACTATAGAAAGTGAATATTCAGGTTAAATGGTAGGTGAATTTCACTTATAGAAAAGATAAGGAAAATTATACTCTTGTACATCTGAGTTTGTGACTGTAAGATTTTCTACTTATCATATTTCTTTAAATCTTCTAGAGTTTTCTAACTGTACTGCATATTTGTATTTA
>PVLD010004313.1:35711-84981 GCA_004027595.1 Dinomys branickii
AAAAAAAAGAAAATGTTTTCCTTCTGGGGATATAGCTCAGTGGAATAAGCGCCTGCCTAGCAAGCGCAGGGTCCTGAGTTCAATCCCCAGTACCGCCACAAAGAAAAAAAAAACAAAAAAAATAAAAAGAAAATCTTTTTAGGACTGGGGATATAGCTCAGTGGCATAAGCGCTTGCCTGGCAAGAGCAAGGTCCTGAGTTCGATCCCTGGTACTGAAAAAAAAAAAGTGGCTTACATTTTCAAAGATGTACATTAACGTGTTACATTAAAAAGTTCTGCACTAGAAAATGTCTGAATTTATATCTAGAATTGGAGGTAGTCCTACATTGGAGCATGAACTGTGCAAGTTAAAAGCTGATAAAGACTTGCTAAACACATTTTAAATCAATATACATGAAATCTGTTAGAAGCTATTAAAATGTATAGGTAAAAAAATCTATATAAATGTTTAGAGAGTAAATCTTTTCCCTCAGAAATAATGAGAATTCTTCATTTTAAGTAGGTTATTGACATTTTATAAATACCTTGGTAAACATAGAAGCAAAGTTCTGTGAGAGCAAATGCAAGGGAACCATTAATTCCCTTTAAAGGTCTATAAATCTCTTACAAGTTGAATCTGCAAACCTAAACATATAAAAAGATGACAGTGAACAATGCTTTTCCTTTTGTTTGACAAATACTCATATTGCACGAGTGACAGAAGACAAGACAAAGAGGATGCAATGGGCTATGTATTCCTGTACTAGAATATATGTGGTGTTGCTGAGGACAGAGAGGGATAAAATTTTTCCTGTCATTGTTGAACTCAATCCAGTGCTCCAGTGATTGCAATCTCTTAGGACTCTGCTTTATCTGGGCAACAGATATGTTTATTTTGATTTACAATTTTCTTTTTAAATATATTTAATCGCCTTTAAGTTCATAATATGATCTCCACTTTTTTTGCTGCTAGATACAATATTCTCTTCTGGAAAATCAGTATCATGAAAGGATAAACAATAGTGACTCTAGAATGCATAGTACTTAAATTGGAGTAGAACATTCATCACTTTCTAGGCATGTAACCTTGAGAAAATGGCTTAATCTCTCTTTGCCTTGGGGTTCTCATCTCTAAAATGGAGATCATAATTGTAGGGTTGTGGTGAGAGTTAAACAAAATAAAACTGGTAAAGCACTTAGACTAATGCTCAACACAAGAAAGCACTGTGTAAAGGTTATTGAATAAATTTGGACTTATTCCCATCATAATTATGTTCTCTCATTGACTCCTGTCAGCCTCTGGATTCATACATGTGTTTTTTGTCTCCAAGAAAGCCTTCATCTTGGTTCTTCATGTAAGCTATTTGGATGACTCCATGTGGTGTGAAATAGGGGAATTCCAAAATCTTTTATTCTTACACATATCTCCTTTATGTGTCCCATAGGACTCATTATCAACATCATAAAAGTCTTATGAAATGATTAAACTCTGGAGAAAATAAAGAACACAAGATACAGTCTCCCTCCTTAATGGATTACTCCCCGGTGAGAGAGGGCAGAATTATACTAGTATGTATTAAGTGCATTACATATGCTAAATGCTAGGTGACTGAATTGGTTGGAGAATACATAGGGGTGTTGTGGACTGATTGGGGTCTATGAAGTATTTGGAACTTGAACTACTTCTTGAAAGATCTATGAGTTCATAATCCAGAGGCAAGAATGTATCTAAAATCTTGAGCGATTACACAAAATTTGAGGAGGAAGTTGGTTACATAGAAGAAATTATAAGACACAAGTAGAGGTCCATAAATAAAGACTGCATTGTGGCAAGCAGTGAATGTCAGATGAGTTGCGTTAGATTTTAACCTGAAAATCGTAGGAAGTCAGTGAGGATTTCAGGACTGGGAGAGGTTAGGGGATAGAGTGAATAGTTTTGTAAGAAAATACTTTATGAAGATTTATTTGTTAGAAAGGGTGGGGAATAGGCAGGGCCAGCGGATAGCAGCATAGCTAGGACACCAGAGGGCAAACACCAGGCAGGCCAGGCTGAGACACCGTGGCAACAAACATTCTAAGACTAAGTTGCCAGAAGTGCACATCAGGGTGAGATCATGAACCTGGAACAGAAAAGAGGCAAGTCCAAAGACGTTAATTAGGAAATGAAGGCTCTACATTATTTTTATCCAATTAATTCTCTTCACACATCAAAATGAAGAGTTGTTCTTCTAGAACTCAATTCTGTCATAGCTGTATATACATTTATTTGTTTTGCAGTACACCAACATGTGCTGTTATATCTCTGTTTCATCTTAACTTAAAGCTCCTCCAGATTATGTGGAACTGTCTTCTTAATTTAAAAGCTCCTGAAGGTTATGGGATTTGTCTTGTTTCTGTTTGGTCTTGGTATTTTGTCTCTTTAGAGTTTAGCATACGTCTAATGTGTATAAAAGTTTTAAAAAGTGTAAAACTGAACCAAAAGATCAAGAGGACAAGGTGACTTCTGGTGAACAGAGGAAGAAGCAGTTTTTGAGGCTGCTTTGTACTTGGGAGATGAACAGAATAGGATGAAATGAAAACCTCTTCATCTGTCTCTGCCTGTGTCTGTGTCTGTCTCTCTCTGTCTCTGTCTCTCACCCATGACTTAGGGGAACAAGTGGGTTGAATGGGAAATGGACACATAGTACCCAAGATGTCAGCTTGGATAAAGAACCAAGAAGTGAATTGCAGGCATCCTCCAACAACAAGTGAAGAGGCCATATTATATGTGGCAGGTTGGAAAAAGAAAAGCAGAATAAAATGGTCTTTTCTGTTTTATTCCCCCTGTTATTTGTATCTAGACAAATCTTTCTCTACATCATGGTTGTTGAAATCGTGTTTTTCTTGTTTAAGGCTGAATTGGGGGCTAGGTTTGTCTGGGTCCCCAGGGCCATTTACAAACCCTGGGTAAGGACCACCTGTAGTTTGATAGAATCTAGGTACCGGGATACAAACTGTGTTAGCCAACTAAGGATATAAGTTTCTATTAGTACAATGACAAAAATGGACAGGAGGAGTTTTAGCCATGGGCTCTGTGAGTGAGGTGTTCTTTTTTTTTAATTAAAATCTTGAATTTAGTGAATACGTCTTTGGCCATCATTGTATTTTATGTTCAAGGCCCACCCTGGTCCAACTACCTGTAATATTTGTAACTCACTTAGCTCTTTATAGTTTTGAAGAACTATCTGTAACTGTGGTTAGTGGACACTGGGTGAAGTTTTCATCTTAACTACTTCAAGCTGAGAAGGGTCAGTGTGAAGGTAGACTGTAGTCAGGGACCCTCCTAAAGAGACAATCTAATGGGCCTCAGACAGAAGTTTTGCAGTTTTTCAGGTATGAACTCTTTCTACAAGGCTGATACAGTGGATCACAGTAGAAGGAATCTAGTATGTTTATAATTGGTTTTATTTGTATGGCCACCTGGAGTTTGGCATCCTCTAGGCAAAAATAAAGACATTTTGAGACATTGGAGCATATATCATCAAAGCATGAACATTAGAACGGAAAAATATGTTTGAGAAAGAGTCAAGTCCAAAAACTCTTTTTATGGGGAGGGATGAAATAGTGATTGCAACACATTTCTTGTGTTTTGCTTTTATCTAGCTTATTATTATGGCCTTGTTTTAAATATCTCTTGGATATACTTTTACGCTGGTTGTTCAAGAAAGACCAAGTTAAACTGAGACCTATATTAATAAACATTAACCTTTCATTATCTATCAATCAAGGCAGTTAAGCCTACTCAGAATTTACCTTGGACTATGTATAGTGTCTCTCAGTTCTTCTGTCAGTGCCAGCCGCCTGTATGAGTCATGGCCATTCCCTGACCAAGTTGCTTTCTGTGAAAGGTTTAACATGGTATTTCTGTGGGCCACAGCTGTACTTCCATGTCCATAGGCCCAAGGGCATTGCTTATCTTAGGCACTATCTTTTGAACAGTTCAATAATGCAGAAAACTATCTCTTATCTCCTGGAGGTGGATGGATTTCAGGATTAAAGGAGCTTATAAAACTTGACACTTTCCCAGTGGCAAGGCATGTCCTTTGTACTGAAATGCTGAAGAGGTATCTGCTCCTTTTCATCTTGAGATAATCATGAAATGGTTTGGCTGATGTTTAATTCTCTGGCAGTATTATAACATACCAGTGTGGTCAAGCAAATAATCATTATTGGGGAGGCATGAATCTTACTTAGGCTAAGATATGTATATTTGCTTAATAAATGTTTCTTAAATTAAACTGAATCACACTTGCAGTGATGATGAATTTTTTCTGATATACCACATATAACAGAAAGCCACCCACTAGTGACCTTTCCAGTCAAAGTGCAGATATACTCTGTGGCCAGAAAATAGAGCAAAATTTTAACAAAACTAAGGGAGCACAGTAGGGAACTAAAAATTTCACGGCCTTTAGAGTAAGACATACATGGTTTTTCAGCATTGGCTTTGATATTTCTTAGTTCTGTGAACTTGGGCAAGTGTATTAATTTCCATGAGCTTCAGTACCGCATCCATAAAATGAAGATTATAAAAATATTGCTATGTAGTGTCATTATTATCATTAAATGGCATAATCTGCAATCATCAGGAAAATGCACATGAGAATCAGACAAATAATATTAACTTCAGGAACTTGTTCCTTAACTGAGTAACTCACCATAGTATTACAGCTAGATTGGTGTGATATAATAATGCCCCCCTTCCAAAGATATCCGTATACATTTACTACATTACATAGAGAAAATGAATTTACCCAATTTGACTAAGTTAAAGATCTTGAGAAGGGCAAACCACCCCACATTATTCAGGTAGGCACCATATAATTACAAGGGTCCATATCACAGAGTGCTAAGAGTGTTATATTAGCCAGCTTTCCTGCTACTTGGACAAAGTACCTGACACCTGCAGTTTTTTTTTTTTTGCGGTACTGGGGATCGAACTCAGGACCCTGCGCTTGCTAGGCAAACGCTTATTCCACTGAGCTATATCCCCAGCCCTCACCTGCAGTTTAAAGGAGTTTATTTTGTTTTATGGTTTTCTGATGATTCCGCCCATGGTTCATTGTCTCCAAGACAGAAGTAGCATCACAGAAGATAGTAACTCACCCCATGGGAACCAGCAAGCAGAGAGAAGAGAATGGAAATGGAGACAAGAATATAGACATCCAGGCCATGCCTCCCATAACCTACCGCTTCCACACAGGCCCCATAGGCTCACAGCACATAAACTACTAAATTTATCAATGTGTCAACCGCTTATGGATACAGCCCTCCTCCCATGACCCAGTCACCTTCAATTATCTGAGACTTTGAGAGGACACTTTAAGCCATAACAGAAGACAAAGCAGAAAAAAGGAGATATAATGACAGAAACAGAAGATGAAATAATAAAAGATGGAGGAGGGAAGCAAAAGTAAAGAAATGTAGGTGAACTCTAGAAAATGAAAAAACAAGAAACAAATTCTCCCCTACAGTCCTCAAAAGAGATCTGTCCCAGTGAGCCCTGGAGTTGAAGAATTCCTACTTTCAGGAATGCAGGATAACAAGTTAGTTCAGTATAAGCCACTAAATTTGTGGTAATTTGTTATAGTGGCAATAAGACATTAATAAATCCAGATTTGATTTAAAAAAAAATATTGTGTGCCATCATCCTCCAAAACATCAGTGTTTTGGTTGGGATCATCAAATACTGCAGTAGCTGGACGTCATAGCAATCATTGTCAAAAATAACCCCAAACCATCTAGAATTCTTTTTGTAAATCACAGTGTCACTCAGAAACACAAGTCCTTGACTATTGTCACTGGAAACATTTCTTAAAACATGTCCTAGAATTGTTCATATGGGCTAAAAGAAGTTTGCATTGATACCTGTAACCTGCCACATGCATAATTCTCACTCTGAGGTTGTAAAAGACAGCGGGAAAGAGTATCATTATTTCGTTTAACCTCTATGGGAAAAATGGTGTACTTCATCCACCTGTCCTTAAAGCGTGGTTCCAATTAACTGAATTATTGGTATGGTTCTTGTAAGTAACATAAGCTTCTGGTTCCTGCTCACCAGAATTAAGCTGTAGCTGACATTCAGGTGACAAGAGCACCATTCCAGCTCAGCAGGTGTGAGATTCATGCTACTTTGGTAAGAGAGAGAGAAACTGTAGATTTGAGCTACTATAGAAATATGCTTTGGTGAGTTGCTTGCCATTATCTTAGGTCCTATGCATAAATACCCTAGAAAATGAAACATATTTGAATGCTTACTTTTACTAGATTAGGAATGTGCTACTTTCAATTTTATAAAACCACTGAAGCAGTCTGCTCAATACTGAACCAATGTTAAATTATTTCCAAAAAACTACCTTACTATGTAATACATTTTAACTCTAAAGGGTGGTGGAGAATTCTATTCTTCTTTCATTTATTGTATTTTTTAAGAAATAGAGCATACAGTGTAAAAATCACTATGGACACAGTGTTTATGTTCCCCTGCTAGTGTCAATATATTCAGCTTTAGCTTTTCAAAAGTAGTGAGCTTCTGCATGTTAGAAAGAAACCGATAAGCACAACACTAATGGGGAAAAATAACAGCTATACGCCTAAAAGACCAAACTTTTCTGTTTTGTTTTGTTTTTAATTTTTTTTTTTACTTTAAAGAGAATTTTAAAAACCAAATAATATCAAAAACAATAAAAATGATACAGAATTTCAAAACAAGATGAGTTCAATCCCCACTACCACAAAAAAAATGCAAAACTACTGTAAAGCAGTTCTCAAATTTGATTGCACAACAAAATCACCTGTAGAGCTTAATAAAACCCAATTTTCTCATCTCCATCCCAAGGACTTCTAATTCAATAGGTATGGAGCAAGGCCTGAAACTTTCTATTGCTAACAAATTTTAGGGCATCAGCAAGCTGATATTGTTGGGTCATGGTATGCACTTTGAAAACATGATGATAGAAATCAGGACAGTGGTTAGATCTATTGTGCATGCTTGAGTTTATGGTAAAGATAGGGAAGTAGTGCAAAGGAACTTTCTGGGTTGCTGAAAATGTATATTTTGACTAGGGTGGCTATCTTACAAGTATATACATAGGTATATAATATCCAGGTGTACCCTTCAGCTTTTTGGCTGGTAATGCATATAAATTTTTATTTTTTAATTACTGCAAAGATCATGAGATTAGAAATCAAACAAATCAAGTTTAAATTCCCAGTTCTTCCACTAACCACCTTCGTTCACACTTACCAAGTTACTTCATGTATCATACTCCATAGAATTCAATAAAGGAATCTTTGTAAAATGCTGAGCAGTATGCTTGGCACAGAGGAAACACCTTCTAAATGCTTGCTGTCATTTCATGATGTTAGTCTAAATTACAGAAATCAAGCAATTCCTCTTTCCAACATACATTCTTATATTCCCCTTCCCCACGTTCAGTAGAATTCATCTTAGAAGAACTCTTCTTGCCACAATGGCTAACACCACCTATACTAGTGTGTCTTCTGAAACAAAACTATTTTCTTTTTCATAGTAACACCAGCAAGTCCTGGCCTGGAACCACATGCTACCCTGATTGCAAATAAACAGATGTATCAATCAAGACAGGTGCTACTTCTTGCTCACTATGGCCACAAGAGTGTTTCCTAAATGTTACTGTGAGTCCCTGACTAGATAAACTATCCATGAAATCCAATTCAATTTAAGAAAATTGATTATGAGTATGACTCAGGGAAGACACTTCTCTGAGGAAATCATCTTGGCAGTGGTTAGCTCCAAGAACATAAACTGAAGGCAAACATGTCAGTTGTAGATTCACAACTTCGTCCCTGTTTGCCATGCTGCTACAACTTACACCCTCTATATTTGTTGTTTTAAAGCTTCTAACCTACTAGAGATGTTGAAAATATACTTTAATAGTGGTGTTTATGTGATTAACTCTTTACTACCTCTGTTCTCATGGTATTAGGTATGATTGCATTTCCTTTGATTCAAAGAATATTATCTGAGGCTTTTCTCTGCACCAACCACTGTGCTACCTGACACAGACATAGACCCTGAAAATACCTGATCACAGTCATTGAAGATTCTGTGAATGGAATAAGAAAGTCATGCAACTAGACTGTGATAAATATGAGTAAAGCAAGGGATATAAAAGCAATACCTAGATAGAGTATCTCAATCTATACTGGAGGCCAGGGCATAAGGGAGAAAGCTAAAAAATGCTTCCTGCAAAAATGATCCCTGTTAAGATCTTAAAGTCACAGGAAGTAGGCTGGATCCAGGAGTTCAATGCAGGATAAAGGTAAAAGAGAGGTTTGGAATATATGGATAGGAAGGGGAAAGGAAATACCTAAGGACTGGATTTTATGTTCAGGTATGAAATACACCAGAGAGGATGAAGAAATGATAACTGCGGTTGGGCTAAAAACAAAGTCAGACATTTAACCATATTGCCAAGGGTCAGAAATTTTCCACAACAGATAAATTAATGCCTTACTTCTGCCACACTTTATAAAGGTGCTTCTACCCTTCATAACACCCAAACTAACCTTCCTAAATCTAGAGATAGAACCCACAAGAGCACTGATGCTACTATTAAACTGAAAAAGAATTTGAAAACAGTCCATGACACACAATTCTGAAAGCTATGGAGACGTATGTGTCCTGCTTTGCTTTTCTCCTGCCCCATCTTCACCCAACTTAGGGGGAAAATAACCATTTACATTGTGAAGTTAAAGAGCCAAGAAGAGGAGCTATAAAATGCATTACTTTTGAAGATTGATTTTGTGCATATTAGAGGGGAAAAAGACTTACTTTTATTGCAAAAGGCTTGCAATTGATTAGACAGAATGAAGACTCATCATTTTCCCCAGTATTTTTATTAAAATGAATAAGACATTTTTTCTTTCTCAAGATTATTATGCGATCGCCTGGCACCTTTCCCCCCATCCCTCTGTTTCATTAAATTTTTGCTACAAGCAGGTCTGTTATGTAACACTAACTGTAGCTTTTATAATCGATCATTTTGCAGAGGTACTAATTTATTGTCTTCCAAGCAAGCACATGAAATGCCATCCCTGAAAACTAGAGTCCATTCTCTGGGTTCTACTAGGAGTCAAGTTATTCATTCACTGGCCATGACAATGATACCCTCTGGTTCTGGGAAAATCAAACATTCTGCCCTCATCCCTCCTGTTCAGTGGGAAAAGAGCTTACCCCAGTTCCACCAATACTTTATATAGAGGGTAAATGATATTCAAGATGGAAAAACACAAAACCATCACAAAGTGAAATTTTTGCACAGATACATGGTGTGATTGTGTGTTCACAGGGATGTTAGTGGAATGAAAAAGCAAATACTATATGAAAGTCCCCTTAATCCTTTATCTGAATCACAAGGCAAAAGGAATTTTATAGCCAAAAGGCATGTTTTACTTCAAAGGATATTAACGTTTACATCTCAACAGTAAACCACAGAGGTCTCTCCATGCCCCTGCATTCCATACATCTCATTTTGAATGACTGCATAACATTTCATCTTATGAATATAGCAATATTAAACTGATAAGCAGTCCCACAGATACAACTAAACCTACAATAAACAGTTCTTATATACAACTCCAAATGGACATGTTGGTATTTTTCTGGGATAAAGTCATAGAAATGGAACTTTCAGGGTGCTGTATGAGATAGTTCTAATATTTCATGGAAACATCCAAACCATCTTCCGAAGGGTTATGTCTGTTTACTCTTGTAGAAGCAGTGTATATGAATACATTTCCCCCCCTTCCACTTCAGCATTAAGAAGTGGTTTTGCTGTTGTTGCTTTTTGTTTTGATTTTAGGAGGGAGGTTGTCTTTTCAAGTAACTACAATGACTTTGTGGTATTTGAGTGGGAACTTTTCAACAATTGCTAGTGGCAACCTGCATTGAAAATCTCATCCAAGTAAGCAGTCAGTTCCTTGTTACACAGGGATGGATCTATAATAGTTTACCAATGGGTCATTTGCCAAGTTTGATAGTGATAAGAGTGCCCATGACAACTAGATCTGAAGCTACCATCATCTTTTGGCAGCTATTGTTTTTGTTCAGGGACTGCAGGATGTTGCTCCCTGAGACACTCTGCACAAACCATTCATAGATATTGTCTCATATTCACCTGCAGAATTACATCATGCATTCAATGTTGCTGTATCTTCATTAGGATTGCTCTTTCATGAGTTGTAGCTCCCATTCCCCTAGATTTCAGTTTTACTCTCGTACCCCAATGAAGCTCTTTCAGCCAGGGGAAAGAATATAAGTAACATGTTCTAGCAGTTGCTATGTCCCAGGAAGTATATTAGGGAGAGTACATATGCTATCATACCGATGCTTCAAAATAACTCTGGGAAACAGAACAAATATACATGAAAGAATTGAAACTGAAGCACAGAAAATTAACTAATTTGTCCAAGGTCACCCAGGTAATAAGTAGAAAAATCAAATTTACAACATAGGATTGTCACTTTCCAAAGCGTATGCTGTTTCAACTGTACCCAGGTTTTTTCATTTTCTGGAAGCATTCATGTTTGTGACTGTGATATTTTACTTGAGAGCACCTAGATGTAATCTTTTATAAAATACTTTCTTCAACCCCACTTAATACCCAGTTAGAGAAAAGTGCTGTTTTTTTTCTTTTGAAGTTGGAAAGACATTAAAAAATGTAGGGGTTTTTGTCATTTCACTACCACTTTTAGGTTTGTTTAGTCAACTTTGGACATCATTCAAGCTGCTTGAGCATTCAATTATGGCCTTTGGTATCACTGTTTAGGATGCAAACAGCAGTGAATTCGAGGAAAGTAATCAATGCTAAGGAATCAACACCATGTGACTTTTCACAAACTCTGCCCCTGTCAAGATAGAGGTGCTAGTAGCCAGGCTACAGACCAAAAACAAGTAAACTTTGTTTTAGGTGCTGTTACCCGCCTTTGACTCTCACACTCAGGAGCTGGTGGCGCCATCTCTCTCAGTCACCTAGAGCTCAAGTTTGAACATTGCCAACCACCTTTGCTATGCCATTACTCCCCGAAACATACATTCATTAGGACTTCTCACTCTCCTGTCTCATGTACCAGATTTAACACTTGACTAGAATGAAGTGATTGAGACCTTCCTCAGACCATAACTAAGAAACTGATGGTATCTAAATGACTCACTGAAGGGTACTGGCATTGTAACAGTAAATATCTAAAATGCTATGCCTTAATGCAAGAGATAAGAGAATTTTCTAAGCTACTGAGGTTTCCTGCACTGTGACTGAGCACAAAACAAGGAGACACTAACTGGAGAACATGCAAGTTTATCTTGTCTCTTTCTAAATTATGGTGCCCTCACACCCACAAATAGATGCTCTGCCCCTAGAATACTTAACACCTAGAAGTCTAGCCTCTTCATCCTGAAAGTTACCTTAATATCAAAAGCAAACTATTATTAATATCTCTTTATTTTACTGGTTATGAATATATGTTTGTGATACACATTAATTATATTCAGTTTGGAGACTTGGTACACAAGTATTATATTTTGATCATTTTTTATCCCTTTCTCCCCCACTACCTGCCACTCTTCCCTGGTTCTCAGATTCTCTGCCAGTTTTCAAAAAAAAATCTACATCTCTGTCTCCCACAAAAAATGCTCTTTCAATTATCCATACTTTTGGTTTGTCCTATGAAAGAACGCATGATGCTGCTTAACCTTGTGCATCTAGTCTCTGTCATGTAACATAGTGATTTCAAGATCTATGGCTGAGTCTCAGTTGTGAGCAGTGCCGGGAACCAGAAGCGGCTCCGCTTTCTATTCTTTTCTCTCTTTCTTGTGGTACAAGGACTCGAACTCGTGACCTCAGGCTTGCCAAGCAAGCGCTTATGCTGCTGAGCTATATTCCTGGCTCTCTGCTTTCTATTCTAAACACACCTGTCACAGGATTCTTTTCAGTTTCAAGAGAAAAAAATAACAAACAACAACAACGAAGACAACACAGGAACAACAAAGACGATACATGACCACAAAACCAAATTAACAAGGTTTGCTACATTACATACTCTTATCTTTAATGAAGTTACTCAGTCCTACAGTTGTAAGCATCCAAGATTGATCAAACAATCAAAGACAATAACAAGTAATAGAAAGATGTATTGCAAATGATATAGAGATTCACCACACAAGATGGTAGGAGCTCAACAATGGTTCTTATACTGCGTATTGTTGTCTTTACATCACTCGTTCTGGTTACCAAATTCAAGCACACAAAATTGGTCAAGAAAAAAGGAAACTTTAAGTATTAACTTTTCCTTTCAATAAACCACAGGCATCAGCAATACACCTATCCCAACTATCCTTGTATATACATATAAAAGTTGTTTTTCATTTTAAAGGAAAAGAAAAATGAAATAACAAAAACAAATACACAAGCAAAACCGCATAAAAACAATACAAATGATACAAAATTTCAAAACAACATGATAGGATATTAACAATGGTTGTTATATCACATAATGATATCTTCAAAGTGGTTGCTCAGAAAACCAGATATAGGTATGTAAGATTAATCAAATAATTATACATTAACAGTTCCTTTCAATAAACCAACAGATATCAGAGGTACAATTATCCTAGCTATCCTGTGTCTACATATACATTTTTTTCTCTTCCTTCCTTTTCTTCTCCCCTCCTTCATCCCAGTTGCTCTTTCGTATTTGAGCATTTTCGTTCCCTTTCACAATATCTATTGTACCTTTCATATTTTATTTACTCTTTCAGAATCTTATAGTAGGGAGGCAATAAAATGTACACACATGTGGGTTTGATTTATTTCCCTTATGAGTATGGTCTCTAGTTGCATCCACTTACCTATAAAAACCTCTAATTTATCTTTCTTTATAGCTGAGTAAAATTCCATTACATAAAAATACCACAACTTTTTTATCCATTCCTCAGTGCATGGACACTTGGGTTGACTCCAAGATTTAGCTATTACAAATTGCACTGCTATAAACATGGGTACACATATATAACTGTGGTATGATGTTTTCAGCTCCTCTGGAAAGATACCCTAAAGGGGAATAGCTGGGTTAAATGGGACCCCTAATCCTAGTTTACTGAGGAATCTTCTGACTGATTTCTGCAGTGGTTGCACCAGTCTACACTTCAACTTACAGTGGATAAGAGTTCCTTTATCCCCACAGCCCCTCCAGCAATTGTTATTGGCTCCTTTCTTGATGATAGCCATGCTTTCCGGGATAGAATCTCAGTGTTGTTTCAATTTGCATTTCTCAAATGACTAATGATGTTGAACATTTTTTTTCATGCATTTAACTGCCATTTGTATTTCTTTCTTAGAGAAGTGTGCATTCATCCAAGATGCCCATTTTTGAACTGGGTCTTTGAATTTTTGGGGCCTGATTTTTTAAAATTCTTTATATGTTCTAGACAGGAATCCTTTGTCTGACGGACAGTTGCCTAAAATTTTTTCTCAATTTGTAGGCTTCCTTTTCACCCTGTTGGTGATTTCTTTTGACATGTAAAAACTTTTCAGTAATATGAGATCCCACTTGTTGATTCTTTGAAGTATTTCCTGTGCAGTTTGGTTTCTCTACATGAACTCTCTGCCTACACCTATGTCTTCAAGACATCCACCTACTTTCTGTTCCAGTAGATCTAGTGTTTCTGTTTTAATGTTTAGATCTTTAAACCATTCTGGCTTTATTTTGTTTCATGGTCATAAGCATGGGTCTAGTTTCAGTCTTTGGCAGGTGGAAAATCAGATTTTGAGCACCATTTATTAAAGACTCTATCTTCCAGTGAACATGTTTCACCCTTTTGTCAAAGATAGGGGGGCTCAGTGTGTTGGTGGTTGTGTCTGCATCTTGTAGTGTGTTTCATTCATCTTCAGGTCTGTTTTATTGCCAATACCATACTGACTTTATCACAATAGTTTGTAGTATAATTTCAAGTCAGGGATTGTGGTACCTCCTACCTTGCCTTTGTTGCCCAGGACTGCTTTTGCTATTCTGGGTCTCTTGTGGTTCCAGAAGAATTTCAGGAATATTTTCTTTACATCTGTGAGGTATACCAATGGTATTTTCATTGGAGTTGTGCTGAATATGTATAACAATTTTCAGAGTATGGCCAGTTTCACAGTGTTGACATTTCCCATCCATGAGCAAGGAATATTTTTCCATTTTTTGAAATAATCTTTCATTTCTTTCTTCAGAGTACTGTAACTTTCACTGTATAAACCTTTTACTTCTTTTGTTAGATTGATTCCTAAGTACTACAACTTTTTGGATTCATTGTGAAAGTTATGGTTTCCCTTATTTCTCTCTCAGCGTTTGTTGTTTGTGTATAGGAATGCTATTGATTTTTGTGTTGACTTTGTTTCCAGCTACACTACTGAATTTATTTATCAATTCTAGAGTCTTTTGGTGGAGTTTTGGGTGTCTTCTATATAGAGTACCATGTCATCTGCAAATAATAATAATTTCATTTCTTTCTTTCCTATCGTTATACTTTTTATTTCTCTGTCATGTGCAGTTACCCTGGCTAGTGTTCCCACAACTATGTTAAATAGGAGTGGTGACAGTAGACATCCTTGTTTCTGATTTGCAAGTGAAAACTTTCACTTTTTGTCCTTTTAGCATGATGTTGGCTGTTGGTTTGTCATTGATGGCTTTTATCAGGTTGAGGTAAATTCTATCTATTCCAATTTTCTGTAGTTTTTTTTTATCATGAATAAGGATGAACTTTATCAAATCTTCTTCTGCATCTATTGACATGATCATGTGATTCTTGTCTTTAGCTCTGTTGATATGGTGTATTACATTTATTTATTTGCATATATTGAACCATCCCTGTATTCTTGGGATAAACCCCACTCGGTCATGATGCATTATCTTCTTGAGGACTTGCTGCATTCTATTAGCTAGTATTTTATTGAGAATTTTTGAATTGATGTTTACTAGGGAGATTGGCCTATAGTATTTTTGTTTGGATGGTTCTTTTTCTGGTTTTGGTATCAGGGTAATATTTACCTCAGGAATTAGTTGGGGGAATTGCTTCTCTTTCTATTTCCTTAAAGAGTTTGAGAAGAATTAATATTAAATCTTCCCTAAATTTCTTGTAGAATTCAGTTGTGAATCCATCAGGACCTTGGTTTTTCCTTGTTGGTAAGTTTTTATTACATTTTCAATTTCATTGGCTAATATTGGGTTATTGAGGATTTTTATATCTTCTTAATTCAGCTTTGGTAATTCATATGTATCTAGGAATCTGTCCATTTCTTCAGTGTTTTTCATCTGATGAGAGTAAGATTTTCAAAGTAGGTATTGATGATCTGCTGAATTTCTACAGGAACTGTAGTGATTTCACTCTTTTCATTCCTTATTGCATGTATTTGAGTTTTTTCTTTATTTGATAAAGTTGTCAAGAGGTTTATCTTCTTTTATTTTTTTAAAACCCTCTTTGATTCATTAATTCTTTGTATTGTTTTCTTAGTTTCAATTGCATTAATTTCTGCTTTGATCTTTATAATTCCTCCCTTCTTCAGGCTTTGGGCTTGACTCACTCTTCTTTTTCTAGAAGTTTGAGTTGTAGCATAAGGTTGTTTATTTGTGTTCATTCTGTTTTCCTGATGTTGGAATACATCACTATAAATTTCACTCTGAGGACCACTTTCATTGTGTCCCACAGGTGCTGGTTGCTTTTATCTGCATTTTCATTTGATTATAGTTATTGTTTAATTACTTCTGCGACCCACTGATCGCTGAGGAGGATGTTATTTCATTTCCATGTGCTTATGTAATTTTTGTGATCACATTTATCATTAATTTCCAGTTTCATTGCACTATGGTCTGATAATATTATGGGATAATTTCAATTCCTTTGAGTTTACTTAAGCATGTTTTATGTGCCAGTATGTGGTCTATTTTAGAGAATATCCTGTCTGCAGCTGAGAAGAACGCATATTCTAATGTTGGGTGGAATATTCTGTAAAAGTCTAGTAATTCTATTTGTTCACACACTTAGTTTAGTTCTCACATTTCTTTGCTGATTTTTGTCTACTTGATCTATCTGTTTGTGGTAATGGGCCATTAAAATTCCCTGTTTCAATTGTGTAATTATTTGATTTTTCATATCTGTGAAGATTTGCCTTGTATAATTATGTGGTCTTATATTTGGTACATATATATTTATGATTGTTATGAATTTCTCTTGAAGTTTTCCCTAAGAAGAAGGTAGTGGCCTTCTTTATCTGTTTTGGCTGTTATTGGTTTGAAGTTCACATTTTCTGCAAACAGAATGACTACTGCTTTTTTCTTGGTTCCTGTCACATGGAGTATTGTTTTCTGTCCTTTGACTTTCAGTCTATGAATTTCCTTTTGAGTTAATTGCATTTCTTATATACAGCATATTGTTGGATTTTGTTTCTTGTTCCACTCTGCCAGTCTATTTCTTTTGATTGGTGAATTGATACCATTTACATTAATGGTTATTAGTAATATGGGTTGACTTATCTTTGTCATATTATTTTCCCACTGTTGCTTTTGTACTTTCCCCCTCTGTTTAATTGCTTACCTTGCTGAGTAGTTCTTTCAATTGTTGGTCTAGAAATTGTGGTTATTTTTATCTCTTTGTAGAATATCTTTCAGTACTCTTTGTAGGACTAGTTTGGTGGTCATGTATTTCCTCAGTTGATCTTTGTTATGGAAGAATCGTATTTCTCCATCAATTTTGAAAGATAGCTTTGCAGAGTACAGCAATCTGGGTTGGAAGTTGTTTTCTTTCAGGACCAGAAATATACTTCACTCCACACTATTCTTGACTTCATGCTGTTTGTTGAGAAGTTTGACATGATTCTGATGTGTTTTTCTCCATAGGTGATTTGTTTATTTCCTCTAATAGCTTTTAATATTCTGTTCTTTTGTTGAATGTCTGGGAGATAGATTATTATCTGTCTGGGTGTGGATTTATCTTGGTTATGGCTAATTGGACTTCTATATGCCTCATTTAAGTGTATTTCAGGGTCTTCTCCCATGTGAGGAAATTTTCTGCTATTTCTTCAGCAAATAATCTTTTTATGTCATTCACTCCTGTTCTTTCATTGACACCTATCAGCCTTATATTGTATTTTCTTGCCTCAGTTTGAAACTGTTCAATTGTTATTTGCTGTTCCTTTGATATTTTTAAGAGACACTTTCTTTCACAATCACTAACTACAACGCTGTCTTCATGGTCTGAATGTGTATCTTCCATTTCATTCAGGTGGTTTTGCCAGCTTTCAATGGACTTTTTAATTTCCTGAATATCTCTTAAACTTCTCATATATTCTAATTCTCTCCTATACTGTATTTTCATCATTTTTCTATGTTCCTCTATCTTTTTTATCTATGTCTCCTTTTGCTATGCTAAAGAATTCTTTCATTATGGTTGTCATTTCTTTTTTAACCTTATCAGTTATTTCTGATCTGATTTCCTCTATATCCTGCTGGAGTTGGTTCTTCACTTTCACATATTTCAAGTTTGTGACTTCCAGATTCTTCCATGTTAATGTTTCCTGGACTTATTCTAAGTGGAGTGGAGGGCTGAGATTTCATTTTGCTCCTTCTTTTTCTCATTTTCAAATCTCCCTAGGTTTCTGGGTATTCAGGATCATTCCTGAGATGGCAGTGGGAGGTGGAGTGATGCATTTTGGGCTACCAGAAAACAAACTGAGGCTTCCTGGAATCCACAGTTGTTTTTCTGTGATGGTGGCATGGTGCAGAGTGATGTGTCCTGGCCTCCCAGACAGCTCACCAAGGCTTCCTGGTCCAAGAAAACTTCCTGTGATCAAAGAATCTTCCCACAATTACTCGATTTTATCTGATGGACTTTTCCTTCAAATTGCCTTCCCATAGGTGAGTTTTTGTTCACCTCTAGTATGCAAGAATCAGTGAACCATAGAGAATCTTCCCAATATCTCATGAACACTGCTGCTAGCCTGCCATGATGATCTCTATCTTAATATAATTCTAAAGAAAGGGAAGCCAACTCTTGTAATATTGAATTCTTAGGTGTTATTAAGATCTTTCAATGGCCAAGCTTCAAAATACTCTATCAATTTTAGATCAGTGACTTATCAAGATTATCTCATTGCATCTGAACCATTCCATGTGATAGATCTTTCAGAAGAAGTGTACTTCAATAAATGTATAGGTACATTGGACCAGATTATTTGTTTCTATGCAAAATTACATATCTTTGTCAAACTATGAATGAGTCCACTTTTTAACTATAACAAAAAGGGGAATGATAATAGCTGACTTGGCTAAATATCTTAGCAAACCTCAAGTCATACCATTAGGTAATTATCTAACTTACCCATGGGTTCAGTGAGACATAGTTGAATTAACCTTGCTAAAACACAGTGGTCAAGATCATAGTCTCTGAAGTCAGGCTCATTTGGATTCAGATCTGGCTCTGACAGTTATAAGTTATGTTATCTTGAGTATGTCATATAGTGTCCCTGAGGCTCAGTTTTCACACTTACAAAATAAGGATTATAATAATATTTTGTAGACAGGGGTATAGCTCAGTGGTAGAGTGTAGACCTTGGGTTTAATCCTCCGCACAAATAAAATACAATAAAATAATAAAATAAAATAAAATAAAATAAAACAGAACCAATAATAATAGTCTTAACTTAATAGGGTGGCTTGTGAGGATTAAACATGCATATGCATTTATGATATCTGAAATAGTTTAAGCACTGAATTAATAATAAGTGACTATTTGTAGAGATCCCAATTATAACAATATGCATTTTCTTATATTAAATGGTCTAGGCTGTGGAACCAAAGTTGTATAAACAACAGTCCTGTTTTGGAATAGCTAATTATCTATCCATTTCCATTTATGCAGGCTAAAATGATCTGAGACATTCTTCTGAGAAAAACCTATTAAGTATCAGTGCCAATCTATGCATGTTTTCCTTGAGTTCTACCAATCCCTACACCTATTAACAAATTGGTTTTGTGTTTGCAGACCATGAATAGTAGAGACTAGCAAGCCTGACTGGAGAAAGAATCTTCTTTCCAAGTATCACCTCTAACAGAGCTGCTGTTTCCTGTGACTTTTACCTAGTATTTGCTAAATATAATCCCCAGAAAGCAAAAAGCTGTTTAAAAGCCTTTCTAATTTTCTTAGATGAAAAGTTTGATACTCTTCTCATACTGAGAGCTAACCCACTGCCCCATATCCACTAACTATTTTTCCTTAATTAACATGACAGTTGTCCTTGCACCAGGAGATATAAACCAGGTATTATCACCTATGGACACTAACCACTTTCAGAAATAAAACTACAGGACGTTGGAGATCATATGCAGAATCTACAGAAGTACATCTCACAGACGTTGGGAGTAGGATAGTGGTTACCATAGGCTGGAGAGAGTAGTAGAGTAGGAAAGATACAAAAAGATTAGCCAATGTGTACTAAATTAAAGTTACATAAGAGAGAGAAATTCTGTTGGGCTTTTCACACTAATGTGTGTATGAAAAGAATAATGTACTGTGTATTTCAAAAAGCTACAAGAAATCATTTTGAGTATTTTCAAGATAAAGAAATAATAAATGCTTATGGAGATTTTCATATTCAATCCTATTTACAAAATACATAGCATATACATGTTCCAAAATAAGACATGGCACCCCATACATATGCACAAATATATATTAGTCAAAATGAGTTTAAGTTTAAAAAATCAGACACAAATAGGCCCTCGTAGGGTAAGCATGAGGTTATTGAACTAAAGCTTCTTTATTTTGACAAATTAGGGAACAGAAGCCCAAAGATAAAAGGTGACTTCACCCAGAGTCTAGTAAAATTGTACCTAAAATTCTCATCTGTTGGTTCCTAATCTCCCTCTTGAAAAGTTCAGCTCCAGATCTAAATTTCATGTTCATCACTCATGCTTAGGTATAGGCAATTACAAATCTTTGTTTGACAGGCCTCATGCAGGAAAGCTGCTCTCCTCATACCCGATCTGGTATATTGCCGTTATCTGCAGTTTTCTGGAGAAGTTAACAGTTAAGGATTCAGACTGTCCCTTCTGAGCCATCTGCTTTCTCTGCTTTCTCTCTCTCCCTCTCTCTCTCTCTCTCTCTCTCTCTCTCTCTCTCTCTCTCACACACACACACACACACACACACATACACACACACACACACATACGCACACACACACCTGTTTTCCCAGCCCAGGCACATCCATTTGTAGGCTTCCTTATTAGGGCCTGCAACTGTGACATTTTCAGGTATCTCTATCTATATATCTTTATTAGGAGTCTTGGATGAAACATTTTCTCTGCTTTGACTCAGTGAATTTTTGCTCCTACTGCTTCCCTCTCTCCTTATCTCCAGCCCACAGATCCATAAAGAGGAAACAACTTTCAGTTCAGGGTTACTCTGCCATAAGAATTACATCTAGCTGCCTTATATCCATCTGACACTGACCTTAAGCCATTCCATAGGGGATAATGGAACTAAGGAGTTGGTACCATCTGTGCCTCTTACCTCTATCATTGCAGTAAATAAATAAGTTCTTGATTGTTACCTTTGTTTTGACTTATTGCTCTAATTGATGACTTAACACATCACTATTTGAGCCCTCTTTCTATTGTGCTACTCTGCTCTCTTGCCTCAGACTCACAGGGGTTATACTGAAGGAAATCTGTTTCCTTCCATTTAAAAGCAACTTCATGCAATGTAGATTATGGGCAACTTCTAAATTAAATTTATCTTCATAACTTTATTTAGGCATACATTTCATACTTTGATAATTGGTAAACTTTGGTCACATCAGAAAATGTGGTTATTTTAAGACACTTAGGGGTCAAGGATATAGCTCAGCAGCACAATACCTGCCTGGCAAGTGCGAGGTCCTGGATTTGATTCCCAGCTCAAAAAAAACAAAAAAGAAAACAAAGATATACACCATCTGGCTTAAGCCTAAACATTTTTATGGAGTAGGTTGAAGATAAAGATCGTGATTTTACATTTTGAGTAACGATCATACCAGAATAAATGTGGAAATAAAGAATATATTCTTCAAAATGCAATTGCATAAAGAATAAAACTATCACTGTGTACTTACATAGCCACACATGCACACATACATACGCAACAAAAATAACAACAAGTATAATTTTCCATCTTATCCAGGCATGCTAGATCAGCTCTTAATATACTTTTAACCAGGAATTTGATATCTACTAGGCACTGACTAGAATTTATTACAACTATTTTCTTTAATAAAATACAAAGGAATACAAGATACAATCTGGGATGCTTAGTAATAATATTTCCAAAGGAAATCTCAACTTTGGTGCTGCAGGCCAAACTTAGCAGAATCAATTCAAGCCATATTTCAGTGGCAGAAGCTGTTTCTGTATATAAGAAAAATATCTGGAAAACTCAAATAACAACAGGAAAATCCAAAAAGAAACCAAATCTCTTGGAATGGAGAACAAATAGGAGGCCTTAATTAGGAGTCATTAAATGTCTCAATCTTACCTGCTTCTGCCCTTCTGCATTTTGTTTTGCTTTCTTTTGTTTGCTTTTGCTTTGTTTGGGAATGAGGGTGGATTTATTGTGCTTCATTTCACAAGTACACTGGAGAGAGTTAAGGTTTAAAACTAGGTCCTTCTATTTGGTAGCAATATAAACTTTTGTTAGCAAGTTTAGTTAGCTGACCCTGTATTTTATAAGTAGAACAGATACAAAAGCATGGGTTATTACAAGCTACATTTGAGATAATATATAGTGGAAGCTTATAGCATTAATACATATGAGTTATCATTGAAGAGTAGCTAAAATGTTTTAATATCCTTGTTCTCTTTGCCTTCACTATCAATATAGTAACCATCATTTACATTCACAACTTGTTATCCAGTATAATTTAAAAATTATAGCATTTTGAAGTTCCTTCTTTTTTAAAGGTACTATTTAGCAAATAATTACATATATTTGTAAGGTACAATGTGATGTTTTGACACATATACCTTTTGGAATGATTGAATCAGGCTAACAAGCATGCCACTGACTCATATTTATTAATTCTTTGTGTGATGAGAACATTTAAAATCTTCTTTTAACTGTTTTTTAAATATAAAATACACTACTGTTAACTAGTTGTTAGAACTTCTTCCTACCTTATTGTATCTTATTACTCACAACTCACATTTCCACCTTCCTCATCCCATGTATACTTAAATTCCGTTAACCACCATTCTACACTGTTTCTTTGAATGTGATTGTTTTAGAACCCATATATAAGTTGGGCCATGCAGTATTTATCTTTCTTAGCACACTTTATTTTATTCAACATAATGTCTGCTAGGCTCATCCATGTTATTGCAAGTGAATTTCCTGGGTTCTTCTTAATTTAAACTAAGTTATACTCCATTTGTATGTGTACACATTTTTACTACACTCATCTGTCAAAGGATATGAGTTATTTCTACATCTTGACTATTATGAATAGAGGTATCTTTGACATACTGATTTCAGTTTCTCTAGTTATATACCCAGTAGGGGGATTGCTGGATGATATGTAATTCTATGTTTACTTATATGAGGAACTGCATTCTATTTTGCATAATGGCCACACTAATTTATAATATTACCAGCAGTGCATCAAGGTTCCCTTTCTTTAAATCCTTGCCAACATTTGTATTCTCTTTTAGAGCCAATGCTTTACCAGCAGTTACACAAATAGATCCACAGGTGCTGCTCCTCTGCCCTGAGTATTAATTAGCTTCTCAGTGTCTACTGTGTAAAATGTAAATTCTTTAGATTTTATATGAGTAGAAACTTAGTTTTAGATATTTTCTCCTACCATTTTCACCACGCATACTTTTATTATTTTGAGCTTCTTACATTTTCCAGAAATTCTATGATCTTTCAAAGTTCTCTGCTTTTGTTAATATTTCCTCTGCCTAGGATGGCTTTCTTATAAATTTCTCCAATGAGTTATTATGGATTGTTCCAGATCCACGCTAAAATTTGTCTCTTTTATGAAGCCTTTTGTGCCATAGAAAATTTTGGACAATCCTGTGTGAATTTTCATATAAGGCTCAGTGGAGACCTCATAACTACTCCATAGAAGGTATCTGAAAGGTAGTATAATTATAGCCTATGAAATTAAAATAGCTTTTAGAAGTGCAGAACTTTTTTATTTTAAAGACAAAAGAATGGAGACATATAAACCAAAATAGCACAAAAACAATACAGGAAATACAAAATTATAGAGAAGATAGTAGGGAATTAGCACTGGATGCTGTATTACATAATATTATCTTCACATTTGTTAACACAAAAACAATAAAGGAAATACAAAGTTATAGAGAAGATAGGAGGGAATTAGCACTGGATACTGTATTACATAATGTTATCTTCATATTTATTACTCAGATATACAGATGATGATTGTTCAATCAATTTTCTCCACCCTCAACTCTGTTGTTGTCCCATCCAATCAGTCTTCTTCCTCTGATAATAACTGTACTTTTTGGTTTATTTACTCCCTTGGGCTCTCACACTGGGAAGAGACATGGCTGCTTCAAATTATGCTGTAACAAACAAGGGTGTAAACAAGTTGCTATGGCAGAAGGTGGAAAAGCACCCATGCTTAAAGATGGTAGATAGGCAGGGAACCAAGTTCACTATGGTCAAGCCCCCATTGACAAGCCCTCAAGGCTATTGGGGGTCTAGTGGACTAGGAGAGGTTACCCAGCAAACCGCCCGGCTCCATCTCAATATAGCATCGGAGATCTGGTCGAGTCCTCAGGGTCACCCCCAAGGACCACAGGGAGCTGCCCCAGCAAGATGCTCCCGGGGGCCCAGTCGAGTCCAAGGGGCCACCCCTGCTGACCTCCGAGCTCTGCCCCAGCAAGGCGCTCCTTGGTGTCTGGTAGAAGTGCAGAAATTTTGTATTTTATCAATCAGTTCACTACTGAAAATAATACTGGCAATCAACTCAACATCTTTTCCCTAAACTCATTTCTCTCTATAACCTCTCAATTGTAAATTATAACAAATCCATTTTCTCAATCTAACTTCATAGACTTCCCTCTAACTCATACCATATTTCTCCTAGATTATTGCAACAACCTCTTCCCTCGTCCAGTACTGTCAGTTTTAATCCATGCTCCAGGCTGCTACCAGAGAAACTTTTATAAGATGCAAAACTGATGATGTTACATTCCAATTTAAACCCTTTAATGATGTCCCATCTTCTCCATTATACAGCCCAAAACTGTTACCATGATATGCAAGGGTCTTTCATAGTCACCTCAAACTACAATTCAGACTGGTCTTTTGCTATGACTCCATGAAATGCTTATACTAGATAAATTCAGTGTGTTGCACAACTGTTGGGGAACACATACAATTTCGCCTAACTGTACTTCTGTGTGCATGAATTTTTATTCCTTCAATATTTATATGATTTTTGTCCCAATTATTTCTGATTCTTCAATTACACACCCTATAATAGTTCCTGTTGTGATATTCTGGGTTGTATCTGAGTTTCACAAAGCTGAATTACTCTTTTTGGCCTTTGACCATGATGTAAAAACTTGCCTCATGCCACTTACACGGTTACTGGTCTGTAGTCTGATTGGACTATGAGTCACTCTAGGGTAGTGACCTTCCTTAATTCATCTGTATCATAGTAAGCACCCACTTCAGAATCTGTTCTTAGTTACTTTTCTTATTGCTGAGATAAAAATATCAAGCACCGAAAGTTAAAGAAGGAAAGGTTTATTTAGCCCACCTTAAGTGTCTTGGAAAGATACCCAGAGATGTAGCTTGTCAAAGGGAATTTATATTTTTAATTTTCTGATGACTTTACATACAAATTTCCATAGTGGTTTTACTAGTTTACATTTCCACAAACAATGGATAGGAGTCCCTTTCCCCCACAACTTCAGCAGAATTTGGTGTTTGTGTCCTTGGTGATGGTGATTCTTACTGGAGTAAAAGTTGATCTCAAAGTTAATCTCGCATTTTTCTCATGGCTAAAGGTGTTGAACATTTTTCTTGTATTTATTGCCCATTTGTGTTTCTCCTTTTGCAAAGTATTTATTAATTTTAATTGCACATTTTGTGATTGGGTCTTTTATTTTGAGTTCTTTAATTTTTTGAGTTCTTTATTATAGATATTAGTCTCTTGTCTGTGGAGTAGCTGGGAATTTTTTTTCATTCTGTTGGTTGTCTCTTTACACTGATGTTTCTTTTGCTATGCGAAAATTTTTAATTTTATATATCTCATTTTCTGATTCTTGGTATTATTTGTACAATTGGGATTCTCTTCAGAAACTCCTTGCTCTTGCTTATTTCTCTAAAAGTTTTACCAATTTTATCTCTAGCAGATTCAGTGTTTATGTTTTTATATCTAGGTCTTTGATACAGTTTTACTTGATTTTAGCACAAAGTGAGATTATCTGCATGTAGATTAATTCTTTGGACTATGGACAATCAGAATTCAGCACCACATTTGTTAAAAGGGATATCTTTTATCTAGCATATGATTTTTGCCTCTTTGTAAAAAATCAGAATATTAAAGGTGTATGAAGTTGTTTCTACATCCTTTGTCCTACTGCATTGGTCAAAATGTCTATTTTTGTTCCAGTACCATACTGGTTTTATTATTGTTAGTTTCTAATATAACTTGGAATCTTACATGGTAATACCTATGTTGTCCTTTATGTTCAGGATTGTTTTGTTTATCCTAGGTGCATTCTGATTTTTTATAAATTTTAGAATTTTTTTAATTCTGCAAAGAATGATATTGGTATTCTGATTGGAATTGTATTAAATTTACACATCATTATGGAAATATAGCCATTTTGACAATATTCGGGGATATATGATTGGAGACTGGAGGAATGTGTAAAAAATTTGGAACTAATTAATACGCTAATAAAAAATCGTGTGTTTTAATCCATTATACATGATTTTTGATGAGTGTTAATCTGAAATGACCATGGGAGATCCTATCTAAAGCACTGATTAATTCTTATTCTGCATTTCACATGTATAAAAACCTTACATATATGATGAGAAAGGAAAAAAGAAAAGATAAAAGTAAAAACTCCACAGATACAAAAAAAGAATAGTCGTGTTCTCAGTCATATTTATGCTGCAGTCAGAATTATACCAGTGTGCTCTTCCCCCTTAGTTCAAAAATAGATTTTTTCTAATAGCAATTGTACGGAGCTGAGCTCCAGTCATCTGTGGTTGTGACTAGGATGTTGAATACATCTACTATCTCCCCTCTAGTGATTTTTTCTCTTGGCTTCCAGTGAATAAAGGGGCTGTTGGGTCCAGTTGTACTGCATAGCCTGCTTCTTATTCTCTCTGCAGGCAGAGCTCTGTTAGGTCTCATCAGTACTCCTATAGACATGATTAAGTTGAAGCTTTGCCTCATGTGATTGGACACCTTCAACTGTATTGGAAAGGACACAGAGGGATGGATCTTTTACCCACGATTCCCCTGATCTCTTGAGGGGCTTTCTTAGTCTCTATGCCCTTTCCTTTGTGATAATCCCTTCAGCTGCTGTGTCTGCTCTTTCTATACTTCTCAACACTTCCTGACCCTGATCCTACCCCCGTACCCAGATTTCTGCACACAGCAAACTTTGCCTGTATTTCACAGTCTCTATCCAGACGTTAAATTCAGTGCTGTTTAGGGCTTAGCCAAGGAAGAACCTTTTGCTTGCATTACAGCAGCATTTGATGAGAGGTCCGTGCAAATCTGTATAAGGAGGCTGATGGATCTGTGATTTAAGGCTGGAAAGTTTACAACAGAAGACTGAACAATCCATGCTGGAAGTCAATCTGAACTAGAAGCCAGGAGACAATGGTCAAGCTGAAGGTAAAGACTGAAGCTCCCTCAAAGAACATAAGAAAGTCCATCCTTCTTCATTTCCCCTTTATTTTAAAGAGAAAAAAAATAACAAAATAGCAACACACATTTCCCCTTTATATTATACAGGTGATGAGCAACCATAGGGTGGATCTTTGATACCCTAAGGTGTAGAATTGCTGAGCCAACTTATTTAAACTGTTAAACTTCTCAAGTTGACACAATCGATCAACCATTACAGGAAGGGTCCAACAAGGCCACAGAGTTCAATAGCTTTTCATGGGCAGTGGGATGAATCCTACATGGGGATCAAACTCTGTGGCACTTAGCCAGCAGACAGTGGATAGTATAGCACATTGGCACAGAGCTTGGTGCTTTTGGGGGAAGGCAGTAGGAAAGTACCCATTCTGACATAGCTCTAGTGTCTTTTCTTCACCTCTATATCTCACAACCATTTCATGTCCCTGCGAACTGTAATACCACAGATCCCTCAAACTTTTGTTCCAGATCCCTATTCCGAACTATGACCTTGTTCCTGCTTGTCACTAGGGCTTGCTGGTTCTAACTCAGTCACTGACTTCTGAATTATTCTCTGACCTACACCTTCCTTAGTGCCTTAATCTGATGAGGCTCTCTCCTGTGGGTATTTCCTTAGCTGGGGTCTCCTCTCAAATAGGAAGAGAACTAGGACAAGTGGGCACTGGACAGTGGCTGCTAGGTTGGACACTCAAGGCAGCAACCTTATGGCTACTATTGTACTTGGCTTCTTTCCTCAAGGAGATATAACCTTTCCCAAGATGGTATGTTCACCAGATCTGAGCTAAACTCTATAGTAGGATTGTGTAATGGCCCTGCTTCTTTCTCTATACACACTCCTGATACTGGAATTTGTGTGGTAGGCTTCTCTTAATTTGTCTTCCCAGGACTAGGCATTTGTCACCCTCCTGCCTCACTCTAAGTACCTGTACACCCATTTCAAGTAACTGGTATGTGTCTTCTGAAGATCTTTTGAACTCCACTGGCTTTAGTCTGCCACGACCTGCCACGACCTAATACATTGTCAAAGTATTTATTTTGCTAGAAATTGTTAGAAAACATTAAAAATTGGTTAAATTTTGGTTTCTGAATTGAGTCATAGATAAATCAGAGCTATAATCTAAACCAAGCCAGGCAACCAAATGAAAATTGAAATAAAATAATTATGATATTTGGATTTGGTTTATTCATTCCCACATGAGCAAATGCCATTGAAACTATGGCCAACTTCTATCTTGTCTTTTCAGTTTAAAACATACAAATTACCTATCAGAATAAAGGTTTACTGTGGGAAATTTGTACCTAGTGTACACTTATCTGTTGGCTATTTTTATTTTCCCAACGCTGAAAAATCAGGAGGTTTTATCGCATTTCTTTATCTCTAAAAAATTATAAGATGAACTATCAAGTTAATTACCACTCTTCTTAGAAAAATAAATAGTATGTTGAATAGACCTTAAGACTTACTGTGACTTCAAAGACTTTAAAGTGTGAAAATAAAACTTTTATCTTACACCAGGGGTCATGTCGTGTTAGCATTTAAGAAAATGTGGAAACTGGGCCCTGGAAGACTAATACTCATGTAACATAGCTATTAAGTAGGAGATACAAGGCAAGACTTGACATTTTTGATAGGTAGAACATCTTTTTATTCTACTATATTTTCTTAATGGTTGTCCAGTGGAATAACCTTTTATAAATTTAATAAGAGAAGGAAAATCCCATAACTAACTCAATTGGAGAAACTCAGAGTCAAAAAGTAAATAGGCTTGTTTACTACATAACTTTTCAGAATTTTTATTATGCTAATTACGATACATCATGCACTTCAAAACAGGATTACACTACAGCATAGCACAGAATTATTGGTCCACAGAACCTTTTCCTACCTCCCATAAAGTATCTTGTGGGGCAAATATCCTTTGGAACACAATTGGAAAGCTGCACTATGCCAAGACAGAATTTTATCAGCCTCCAAAAGACATGAACCATAATGCTCAATTAGTTTCCTGTTACTTTCAAAGACCATATATGGTGAAGCACTACCTGATAAAGCCAGATGCCCAAATCTTGATCCAGTTTGACTGTGCAGAGTACTGAAGTTGGATATTCTATTGAACAGAAATTGAGGAAGTATCTATTAATATATCATTAGCCAAAGCATTACTATTCCGGAATTTTGTAATATTACAAATAAAATCTAAAGACAATCACAATTCTCTAAAGACAGCCTTCTACTAGAAACACAATTTTTGTGTATAATTTATATAAATTTTGGGCAATATCCTTAAAACTTCCTAGCAGACTTTTCAGGAGCACCTTTAGAAACATCCATTAGTCACTAGAAACTTTAATTCATTTATCCAACAAATAAGACCTGAATGCCTAGCATTTGGCAGGCATTATGCTGACCAGTAGGGAGACAATGGTAAATAGGACAGATCAATCTCTGCTCTCACAAGGGCCACAGGCTAGACTAGGAAAAATTGATATACAAAATACAATGTAATGAACATTGCTTCCAAGTCTGAACATACAAAATACTGCAGAGCATGATACATCTACCTGAGTAGTTCATGCCCCAAAGTAACAATTTGAAATATCTTAATCAGAGATGCCAAAGGAGAGCCAAGAGCTTAACTTAATAGAATAATTGGCTCAGTTTTTCTGCTTACATTGCCAGCAAAGTGTTGCTTTTACTGATGTCTCAAGATTCCAAGGCAAACAAAAATATCTAACATCTTCACCAATGCCACAATTTTATCTGCACAGTAAATAGCAAACATTTTACTTGTGTTTGCAGAAATCTATCTGGCAGGTCCAGATGGACAATTATTTCTTTCAAAAATATTGAAATTTTCTGGAAGTTCAGTAATCCAAGGGCCTCCCTGTGAGGAAACTAGAATTATAAAATACCTGCTAGACTGTTACCAATCTGTCTCGTGCACAGTGCCTGAAAATAACAGAAACACTGTGTCCCTTGCAGTATTACAGCATTAAACACTACTCTTCTATCTAGAACTTTCTTTGCTTCTTCATTTTACTCTTACGCTACTTGCAATGTTTCTTCATATCCATACAGAAGAATACATTAATGTAATAAATACCTTCATGGATTGAACATTTTGTGTTATTTTTACCCTTAAATGACATGCTCTAAGTTTTAAGGTATCCATAAAGCATGAGAACTCTCTTTCGCTATTATTTTTATGAATTACTGTTTTCACTCCTTTCTTTTTTAATCAGTATCAACATTCTCATTTAAATTTTTTAAAGGTTGCATTTTCCCTTTAACTTAAAAATAATCATCCTATATTTATGGGATATAAAGTTATATTTCAATATATGTATATATTGTAGAATAATTCAGAGTAAATAGCACATCTGCCACTTGAAATATTTACCATTTCTTTATGGTAAGAACATTTTTGGCTATTTTAAAATACACAGTTATACATTCTTATTAATTAAATTATAGTCATAGTGCTGTGTGATAGAACAACAGAATAAATACTTCCTATATATTTGTAACTTCATACTTTAGACCAACACTTTCCCTATCCACCCCCCACCCTTAGCCTCTGGAAAGCACCACATTATTCTCTACTTTCATGAGTTGTACTCTTTTGAATTACATACATAAGTGAAATCATGTGATATTTGTCTCTCCACTCCTAGCTTATTTCACCTGACATGTCTCCTTCACATCCATCCATGTGGTCACAAGAGACAGTAGTATTGGTAATACTGAATAGTGCTACAAGAAACTTGGGAATGAAGATATCTCCATCTTAATTTCATTCACTTTTGCCACCAGTTTTCATTTTGTATTCTAGAATTTTCATGATGGTACCTGTAAGAGAGGATTTAGGATCAACATATATGCATCAAAAAGACTTTAGAGTATTTGTTTATGAGGTAAATTAAAAATAATGTTCTCTTATGTTCCTTATTTTTAATTTTCTGGACTCATGCTAACTTGAAAGACTTAGTTTTGTGGAGTGTTTTCTGCCGAGTGTGCTAGAAAGAACTGGGCCTATCAGGTAGCTCATGATCATCCCTAAATTCTGGCCTGATCAGTGTTTAGGTTTATGGAATGACTTCAAGGGAGAGATACCATATATGAAAATGGTAAATCTCATTTCTGGTTGACATTTGTTGAGACACTTGAGCTATGAGTTCCTGTATCTATGAGTCCTTCAGGAAATACAAAGATCAAATGATGCTGTGTAAGATAATAGGTTTTATTAATAAAAACTTTATATTGTATCTTAAAGTTCAGTGGGCTCACTATTTGTCCAATCCTTCCCTAAACACATCACATGTATCAACTTATTTATTTTCACAAATGCTATATGGGAAGGTGTTGTTTCAAAATTCTACCATTATAAGTGGAGAAACTTAAGGCATAGGGATATTATCCATTGTGTCTAATAAAACATGGAAACATGGTTTAGCCACTAACTGCTTCAAATTTCCCTTCCTTTTCCCTTTCCCTGCTCTGCTATTCATCACAAACACTACATTCTCAGTTTTCCTGTCTTTAGGCTCCTTAGTACATTTGGTCAATGGTAAGCATTGGTGGAAAAGTGTAGAACCAGAAAGGGGGAAAAGCCAGACTGGACAGCTCTCCCACCATACTGCCAGGTCTACCTGAGAAGCATCTATCTAGGATTCAGTTTCCATCAGACACTCTGCCTTCTAGGTTCTGGCAACAATACCTCCTTCAATTGTGATAATATCCTGAGAAATGGAAGCAGTTTCCTGTTGTTGTTAACCACTGACGGCCTTACAACCTCCTGCTTCATTTCCCAACAAGCCTATCACTCATTCAAACATGTTTCTATATTAAATTCTTCTTCATTGAACATCTAGAGCAGCTTTTGTTTCCTTGAAAAATCCCAAAAGATAAAGCTTGACTTCAGTTTTGTCCCAGTGTCCATGCATGTAACTAAGTTGCTAACCTATTCTTTCAGTAGAAGAGATTTTTCCCATGGAAGTTGTCCAGTGATTAAAGAGATGAATAGAAGTCACCAGCAGAGTATAAAGAAAACCCACAGAAAGGGAAAAAATGTTAGCCAACTGTCCCTTGGACAAAGGTCTTCTATCTAGAACATAGAAAGAATTAAAAAAATCAGGCCCCCAAAATTCAAAAGACCTAATCCAAAAATGGGCATCTGAGTTGAACACATGCTTCTCAGATAAAGAAATACAAATGGCAAGTAAATACATGAAAAAATGTTCAACGTCATTAGTCATTTGAGAAATGCAAATTAAAACAACACTGAGATTCCATCTCACCCCAGAAAGAATGGCTATCATCAAGAAATCAACTAATAACAAATGTTGGAGGTGTTGTAGAGAAAAAGGAACACTTCTCCAGTGTTGGTGGGAGTGTGGACAGTGAAAACCACTGTGGAAATCAGTTTGGAGATTGTTCCATAAACTAGGGTTAGGTGTCCCATTCAACCCTGCTTTCTCCTTCTGAGTATTTTCCCAGAAGATCTGAAAACATCATATCACAGCGATATATGTGCACCCATGTTTATAGCAGCACAATTTGTAATAGCTAAATATTGGAAACAACCAAAATGTCCACCCACTAAGGAATAGATAAAAACATCGTGGTATTTTTATATAATGGAATACTATTCAGCTATAAAGAAAGATAAACTCAAGACTTTTATAGGCAAATGGTCACAATTACAGACCATGCTCATAAGTGAAATAAAACAGATCCACATGCGTAAACACTATGTTGTCTCACTAGTGTAAGAACCTGAAAGAGTGAATAAATTCTAAAAAGTACAATAGGTATTATGAAAGGGAAATAAATTGCTCAAAGGAAAGAACAACTGGAATGAGGGAAATGAGAAAAGAAAGAAAGAAAGAAAGATATGTATACAGTTATACACAGGATAGCTAAGATAGTTGTACTACTGATTTCTATTACTTTATTGAAAGGAATAGTTAGTGTTTAATTGTGTGATCAATTTTACATGCCTATATTTGTTTGTCTGAGTCACCAATTTGAACATACTAATATGTAATACAACCACCATTGTTAATTTCCTATCACCTTATCTGAAAATATGTATTGCTTGCATTGTTTTTGTGTTATTTTCTAAATGTCTGTGTGTCTGCTAATATATTTTCATTCTTTTATCTTTAAAATAAAAAAATAAAGAAAGACTAATAATCTAGCCTTGAAGCTACTTTATTTAAATTATACTTAACTGAAGGTAGCATATATCTTGACCTTAAGGTCTGTGAGAACAATAAATGTGTATGTTTTGTCCATTCTTATATCTCCAATACATGGCACAATACCAACATATGTTGATTGAATCACCAGCTGAAGTACACCGTATTTTATTGTCATGTAAATAAAATGAATTTGATAAAATCTTTTTGTAATATTGATTCATCATTACATGTATTAATAGTAAACATGGGCTTAGGCATCAATCCATCTGGGTCCATATCCTAGCTCCACAATACACCAGATTTTTGAATTTCAATTTGTTACTTAATTTCTCTGAAATGTTAAAGTGAAGGTACTACTAGGATTTATACCTTACGGTTGTTATAAGAATTAAGCGAGATAATATATAAAAATGTCCTTTATATGTCTGGTAAAAGGTAATTGCTCATTAAATTGAAGTGTTATGCCATTACTGCCATCAGTATTGTTATCACATGTATTTTACTTTTAGAAAAGCACAAGCAATTGTGTGTAATATTTTGTTGGGAGTGAGGGACAATTATTAACTAATTTTCTGCCATAGTTTGCATTCTTTAGGCTTCCCTGATGTAGAGGTTGAAGGTCTTTATAATTATAGACTGAGCCCCTGCCCATCCTTTAGCCTCACTGCCAGTGAAGAAAATTTTGAATTATTTCATCTGTTTCAAGCCAAACACCAGTATGTCTGGGGCATGCCCAGAAATATGACTTGATACACGAACCTCAATTTTGTTATTAATCCCTATTTAGCCAGTGTATATAACTGAGGTTTTGCCTTTGTTTCTAATCATACTTGTTTCCCTGGTGAATCTAGATCCTAAATACCTTATTGCTGATGGGGACATGATCCTCATTTTTGCTTTCAATTTAATGCACCTTATAGAAGCACAACGCTATTATATTTCTGCATATAAAATTAACCATTGCTTGGAGACTTCTGCTAGTGAGCATCTTATACCACTCAATCATGTTAGACTACCCTACTACCTTGGAAATTTATGCTGCTACTTCCAAATATGCTCCAGTGCTATGGATACTATGACACTAACTGCCAATTTGCTTCCTTAGAAGCTGCTGGTTTAGTACAACAGCACTTGACCATTTTCTCTTCAGTATTATTTTCATTTCCCATTGGCTTTATAAAGTCCTAGCAGGTCTTGTGGACCAACTTACATGTTTTGTAACAGTTGTCATCCTAACATTATATGCAGATAGGTGCACCCATACAGTTTGTAAGTCAGAATGCTTCATCTATTGTATCCAAAATAATTGAACTATATTTTAATTCTTCTTCATTTTTCTCTTCCTTCGTTCATTCAGAAATACCTATTCTGCACCTTCAGTATGTATTCTACTATGACCAGGAGATACAGTGGTGAAGAAGACAAATTTATAAGCTCAGAGAAGTTAACTTCTGCTGGGTTAAGACTCAGCAAGTATACTTTCTGCAAGATTCCAAGATCCTCTCGTGTTCTTATTACCCTTCTAGAACATTCTTTCAAATATCAAACATAACTAATCTATTAGCTTCCACAATAATTCTCTTGCAAATAAAGTGCATTTTGGCTGCTATTAACATCAAGAGTAACAATGGTAAACATTCTTATATACTCACAAAGTTATCAGTACTAAGAGGAAATAATTATTCTCATTTCACCAAATTCTGTTACAAAAACCCTATAGATTTGGATTTACTTAAGAATGGAAGAACTAATTTCCAAGTTAAGTGACCTCATCACATCAGACCTTTGACAACATTTTGTAAATTAGGAAAATGAGATAAACATTATGTCAGACCAGCTTTATGATGAGCCAAATGTTCCAAATGGAAGAGAACTCATCACTTCCTCTTGTTTACATCTTTCATTGTCAATAGGCAATTAATCACCAGCTTCCACCTCAGTGCTATAAGAAGTTTTCTGGTGATTTATTGTAAGAATAACTAAGGAGAAAAACTTCCAATGACATAATCTGCATAATGCGCATCTTAATTGGAAGGCAATTTAGATATTTATTTAGGCCGTGTTCATGTGCAAGTTATTTCTAATGATGGAAAGCTGCTTTGGTGGAACTAATTATGATAAATTGCTAGCAGTGGTTTCCAACATTAGGTGTTCAGCCAAAATAATCAAAATACCAAAAACTAAGCTTAGATGTTGTTAATGTGCTACATGCACTTCTCATAGAATTTTTGAAAAATATCTCTTCTTTTATTCCTTTTTTTTCCAGAGAATAAGTCTTCTACTTGCATTAATATCTCTGCATTGAGAAAGCAACCTTAAAATAGAAACTTTTGATCTCCTAAGCATGGGTTTCTAGAATTTCCCATAATGTACTTAATTCACAGAAGAACTGGGTGCTAATGCAGTATTGAGATATCTCATGTGAGCTTCAATTTTTGCAGAAATCAATTTTATCTTTGCACAAGAGATGTCAAGCTTGATGGAAACCAGTTAGATGAAAATTTAATTTTGAATATTATTCATTTAATCTCAGTTCCTATCAGTGAGAAAATAAAATAAAGCAATTTCCATATGGACATGAATCAAGTGCAAAAGAAACACACATAAAATCCTTCAAAGTTCATTAAAAAATGGGTTGAATAATTAGAATATCTGCTGTCCAAAACTATCTTACTCAAAAGTAAAGCTAACTTTCTGCTTTAGACCTCACTACAAAAGACTCTGGTTCTGGGGATTGAAAAATACTCTAGAATCAATAAGACTTCCCATGTGTGCTTGGAATTTTGCAGGTACAGACCAAAATGAAAACAGACCATGCCCAGAAATGCTGGTTCCTAGTTTGACAGAAAATACTTCAAGTGTACAGTTTGGTTTTTGTTTTGTTTTATTTCGTTTTGGTTTGGTTTGGTTTGGTTTGGTTTGGTTTGGTTTCAGTGCCAGGAATCAAACTGAGGACCTCGCATTTGACAGGCAGGGGCTTGTGCTGGTCAGCTAGATCCCCAGCCCCTAGTATGCAGTTTTTAAACTTGTTTCCATACTTCAAAACTTACTGTTTTGAATTATCTGCTGTACATACAGCAGATAATTCCAACCCCTTCATATCCACCACTCATTTTATGAGAGGAAACACCACAGACATAAATGAGGCCACTTATACATCTTTTCCTATTTCTATTCTCTCCTTTCCTGTTATAACTTTGTTGTTTGCTATTTCCTTGCATATTTATTAATATATATTCATAAATAACATATAACATTGTTTTGCATTTGGTGTGTGCATTTTTCTATATTTTCCTTAATTTGTTCAGCACTGTTGTTTTTAAGATTCATCTATGTTGCTACACACAGCTCTGGCTGAGTCATCTGCGTTTCTCTACATATTTTATTGTACTCATATACCACAAATTTATATTTTCTCTGAAGCTGCACATTCAGGTTGTCTTTACCTTTTATTCTGTTGTAAATAATACCACTGTGAGCATGCTCTCTGGCACTTTAAAGAATGTAACTCAGCATAGGGTTACTACACTGTAAGGTGTATGTACATCTTCAGCTTTACTAAATAATTCCAAATTGTTTTCCAGAGTCATTGTGCCAATTCCCACAGCAAGCGGATTGCCTTTCTTCCTCAGAAAATAACTTCTTTGCTATTCAACATTACTTGACAATTTAGTCCTTACAATACTACATTTAAAAAAGTGACGCTAATCCAGTAATTTTGATTAACTGGGGTTCACTTGGGAACCAAATTGAATGACGTCAGCCTCCTACTTCTAAGCTCAGCCAGTCTAAGAACAAAATGGCAGCCCAGGAATCTCATCTTTAATAAATCCTCTCCCCCTCTATGCTGTTAGGTTCCGATGACTTGACACCTCTCCTCTGAGAACAGCCATGGTACAACCAGTCACCAGCTGTATTCCAGCCAGTTCCTATTCTCCTCAGAGCTCACTTTCCAACTGCTTACTTATTCGTATATTCAGTCAGCCACTCATTTATTAAACCAATACGTACTGACTGCCTATCATTTTCCAGTACTATGTTACAGGACTGAAAATGGGGTCTGTTTTATAAGGTAAAAATAAAAAGAAGTGTCAGAGCAGACAAGACTGGTGCCTCTTCTCCTTCCTGCTCCAACACTCTTCTTTTGCCAACAAATTTGATCAGTGAAATCAAGGTAAAAAATGGGTATTAATTTGATACCTACTCTGAGTTAATGTATGCATGGCTGAAAGTGACAACATATTCACTCTTGTACACCACATATTTGTAGAGTAATATGATCTTCACTGCTCTGATGCAAAGTGAATAGAAAGCAAGACATCATTTATTGAATGCCCAATTTTCAGGCCCCAAAGAATTATTTTTTAATTCCATAATAGCACTATAAGATAAGGATTATTATTTACCCATTTAGTGAAAAGGTAACTGAACCACAGAGAAAATCAGCAATTGCCTAGAGTCTGATACTGAGAGACTGTCTGAGATTCAAATCCTGATCTAGCCCTATCAATGCATAGCCTCTTACAGCTGACAGTGAAAATTTTAAACACCATGCGCCCGACAAAGAAAATGTAGTTTTCCATTCCAAGATGCTATATGCAGGCCAGACAGACAGGATGTAATTTGCTGATGTAGTTTTTGCCAAGAAAACATTAAAGGAGTCTTTAATCACGATGAGAGGGCTGAGGTTCCATTGCCCATTATAGATGGTGCTTTCCTCAGGACAAGGTCACAGTATACAAGTCTTGATAAACTGCCCAGTCTGGTTTTCTGTCATAAGAGCTAAGGACTTTACCTCTGAATTCAGTATCCTTTCACAAAAGGTTTCTACAGAACCCATTAATGAAGGATAAGGCAGCAGCCATGCAGAACTAACTGAGAGGTCATGGGAAGTCCCTGAACTCTCTGCAATGCAGGATTTCTCTGAATTCCAAAGCTACCAGGAAAACTGGGTGAGAGAAAAACATGACCTCATGAAGTCAATCCCAGAGGATCAAAAAATGGCAGCTGGCAGCTACTTTGCTGCAACCTAAAGAACCTGGAAATTAGGTCTTGTGTGCTTCCACAGAAGCACGGGCTTCCCCTACATGACACTCCATCACATTGCAGTTGCCTAGTTCCCTGCCTATTTCCTCCATCAAGACTACAAGTCCATGGGAGGCAGGACAACACATATCATTTCGTTCTCATATTTGAAGCTCAATGTATGTGAGATGAATGCTTTCATGAATGAACAAATTAATTCTGGCTGAAAATTCTATTTCCCTTTCTTCGTGAAGAAGAAACCCCAAAATGATCTGGTTAAAGTATTATATATAATTTTTTTATTTTTTTAAAGTGTAAAAGAAAAAGAACAACATCACCAAAAAAGAGGAAAGCATTAACAAAGAGACACAAAGTAGCACAATAACAGTATAATCAAAATTGAATTATAGACAAAGCAACAGGAAACCAACAATAGTTGTTGCATTGCATATTGATAACTTCAAAGTGTATGCTCAGGAAAACACATATAGACATACAAGACAGATGCTGAAAAGCAGGACCTCACTGATCTTCAAAATATCTCTAACACTTAATTACCTACTTATGTGTCAGGCATCATTGTAATTTATAGTTATGAGCTTATTTATTATTCACAGCTATCTTATAAGATATATGCTATCACTACCTCCACTTAACAGATGAGGAAATGGAGGCATAGAAAATTCAATGACTAAGCCAATGTCATTCAGCTAGGAAGCACTGGAGTTGGCGTTTTGAACCAAACAGTGTGACTCTAAAGCTTATAAATAAAAGACTATAGTTTTTTGTTTGTTTCTGTCCCAAGTCCCGCTAACTCAACAGCCACCATATTTTACTACGTGTATAACCTAACTCTTTAGACTAGGCTGTGAACTCCTTTACAGACATGACCCCCATCCCACGGATTTACATTTCTGATTCTAATACCATTCATTTGTTCCACAAAAAAAAAAAGCCAGGATAAGATCTGTACAAGAAGACATGTAGTTGAGTCACACAAACACTCTACTGTGGATAAATTATCTTGTGCTCTCGCATCAGTCACTGGTTTTGAATGCCAGCTCTGACATTTGCTAATGTTAAAACCTTAAATGCATCACTCATATCAAGACTCTAAGTTTCTTTTCTGTTAAAATGTAATATTAGTATCATGCTCAAAGAATACCTGAAGCATCAAATACAATAGATTATGGAAAATGTTTAATACAGTCTCTGGCATACAAAGACTGTTCAAAGACTGCTCACAAATGTATTACTTGTAGAATTTATTTTCCACCTCTGAAAAATTAGGGATTATACTGTGTATCTCCTAGGGTTGCTGTGAGAACTAAAGAAACAGAGCAAGTATGCCTGGCAGTCAGCTGTATTCTGCTGTTGTCTCCCTCGTTGGTCCATTTTTTCCTTCTTCACTCACAACCCATCTTAGTTACCACTCTACCAAGTTACTCTTCTTTAAAAGGTCAACTATAATTTCTGAACCGTCAAATTTTACGCTCTTTTCTCAAATCTCATTCTATTTTCACTGTGTGCTACTTCTTTTAACTGATCACCTCTCTGTCTTACATTTCTCACTTCTTGGTCAGTCCAAACTTGCATTCTTTTGTTGCTTCTGCTGCTGTCATACAGATGTATTTCCTGCACTAGAAGCCCCTCTCTTCCAATGTCTTTAACAGATGGCGGTCGAAGTCATAGCCCTGGTACACTTCACTTGCCACTGAGTTAACTCTTGCTAGGCAATCGTATCTATTTCTCTAGCTACAGGACCTCACTCTGTGTGGATGTGTCCCAGACTTATGACTCTGACATTAACCTCAACCAAGCTTAAATTTTCAGTATCATTTCTTGCTGGATGTTAAGCTAGGAAATCTATCTTTTCTCCTATATTTCCTTCTCTCCATTAATGATCCCACTTAAAATCCTAGTAGTATCTTTCAGTTGCAGCCTTTATTATTCTTTGTCCAAACTTAATGGTAGTGACTTCACTGGTGACAGTTTCAACCTGCTGTGCCATATCCCTTTATTGGTCCCACATTAAAAAACCTAATAAGCTATTTCCTACTATAGAATGAATGAATGATATGGTGACAAATCTACATCAGCAAATGCCTTAATCCAGTTATCTTGTTTTCAAAGTTCTTTAGGAATGCAACTGCCTTCTAAACTTAATATATCCCCTTTAGCATTTTCCAAAGCAAGCCTAACCTTCACTATAGCATTTTACATGTCCAAGTTATTCTCTCTGTTTGAACTGTCCTACAAAAATGTCACTTTCCTTCAAAGACATCCCAGGTGTCAAAAGCACACTCATCCTTTATGCCTTCCGAAAACCTAACCATGTAGACATCTTTGAAGACCTCAGTGGATCTCAATTTCTCTTTCCCTCCCCCAACTCTCTCTCATAGCAGCTAAGTTTTACATTTCTCATGGAGATTTCCACACCTTCCCTTATATTATAACGATTTAGATCTAAACCTTTCTCATGGACTGTATTATAGCTACTTAACTACAAGGAAGATCCTTCATGTTATTATATTTGAATTACTTACAGACTCAAAGGGTTTTACATACAATAGAAACTAAGGAAAACGTTTCTGTTTATGTGTATATACATATGCATATTTTAGTGTAATTGAACCTTATGTACTCCGAGTTTTTATGATTTCTGAATTCCTTCTCATCAGAAAGCCCTTGGGGTTTCACACACACTCCTTCTATAGGTAGACGTTAGAAGTCTAATCAAACTCTACTACCCAGCCTAGTGAATGGCCTGAGTATAGCATTGAATTCATAAAACTTTACTTCATTATCAGCAGCCTATAACCAGCAAGTGAGTCATCCACATAATTTGATAATTTGGAGGCCATCAACTGAGATAATCTTAGGATTCCACTGGACTTAATCACTGCAGTGTTAGACAAATATATTAAGGATGGATGCTCAGAAAGCACAGTGGGCAGCCTGTTGTCATGAGCTTATCATTATTACTTCACCCTTAAAATGTAAAGTGACACAATTATGGTAAGCATTAATAATTCCCAGCATAATAATAGTTATAACAGCATGTAGTTTTTGAAAACTATTACCATGTTTCAATAATACATCCTGAATGTTGTACTTCAAGCAGTCTCCTAAGTAGAGAAAGAAATGAAAATATGCCAATAATAACAGTTTGTGGTAATAACAGTTTAGAGTTCAAGGAATGTTGGCTGTGTGTCTCTTTATTTTTTAATATTTTGGTAACATCACTTACAAAATCCCACTTTTTGAAATTACTGGCCTGAACTCATCTTATTTGATAATGCCAGACTCATAGAATGGCTATAGTTCAAGCAGTCTCTAAATATTGTAGAGATACAGAAAAACCAGTGCCCCTGCATTAAGAAAGCACTATATCTGACCATCCCTTATCTGGGTGACAGTGTCTGTTCTGTACCAAGGGACAGTCTAGAAAAAAAAAAAACTATCACGTTATAGTGAATAAAAGCAATACATTTGGAGTCCACCAGATATGGGTTTGAAAACTTTCCTCCTCCTAATCTTATAAAATGGAGCTAGTAACATTAATTTTTATTGTAAAATTATGTGATATAGTACGGACAAATTTCCTGAGGGCAGGCCTTCGTCCAATGTACAACGGATGGCTCAAAGAAAGTACTCAATACACAGTAGCTCATATTCTCATTTTGAATTGGCACATGAGCTAAGTCTAAAATCATGAATGTCATAATCCTATGGATCCATTTACATATTGATGGTTGTATTTAGTGAAGTCCTTTGTCCTGAGCCCCAGGTACTTTGGAAATCAAACTTGACAGTCTCGACCACTTTGGAACTCATAGTCTAGAGGACAGAAGTAAGAGATCTCTACAGCAAGTTATCATAAATGCTGCGATAAAGCCAAGTACAGTAGGGTTTAGGAAAAAAATTTTGATGAAAGTAGTGACTTAAATTTAAATATTAAAGAAGTAATTATTACCTGGATAAAGAAAATGGAAAAGAGCATTTTACCAGGGGACACAGCATAAGTGAAGATCATCTGATGTTTTTGATTGTAGTAGATGAGACTCCCAATTGTACCTAGTACCTTTGATGGAGGCCTGTAGATTCTGAGCCCGTACACAGAAAGAAAATAGCTGAGGCAGAGAAAACCCATCCCATTTCTGGGATAATAGCTCAGACTGTTAACAATTCTGATGGAATGGGAAGCTTGTAACATTATCTTTGTGCAACTAGACAAACAAATTATTTACATAGGATTCTGAAAGACCTTTGAAATACCAACCAATACTCTATTAAATGGAAAAAAAGACAATGCTACTTTAGTTAAACATAGTAAATTGAAGACATTTCTGTTCATTAAAGATTAATTCTAAGAGACTTTAAAATGTAGGAAGATTTGGGCTAATTGGGAAAAACTATTATATGGGTCTAAATCAAGACAATGATCAGTCAAATTTTTTCTAGAACAGAGAGATACTTGAATTCCTGTGCACAGTTATTGCTTTACTAAGATGTTATCCTCAACATTCAGGGAGCACTTAAGAGGGCTTTGAAGTCCTGAACTCTTTAACTCCAGTATTGGGAAATATTTTCCCTTCACCCTAGTATGAACCTATTACTCTGCAAGTGTCATGACAAGAAATGAATCTAGAACCATCACTATGGATTTCCTTCTCTAAAGGTGAAAATGCCAGCCTGAACATATGGGTGCTCGAGAGTTAAGGACCTCATTGTCGATGTCAGTGTCATCCTTGTCATTGTTGTCACTGGGAGTGTTTTTATTATTAAAACAAAACCATCTCCTTTACCAAAAGAGTGATTCGGGTTCTTCCAAACATCTTTCTCTGCTCTTGCTGTCAAGCATTGACCAGGGCAAATGAAATCATAATTTGTAATGTAAAGAACACCAGCAATCTTAATCAGAGGCCATTGTGACTGTGACTAATTCTTGACACTACCAGCCACAAATAAGCATGTGTTGGGAGTAGGTAGTCATCTGCCATAACGTGAACAAGTCCTAAGTATGGCTGTGCATTGTAGGTAGAGGTATCATGAGACACTATCTCTCTTTACCCAAGAGAAAATATTCCACCTGAAAAGGAGAAAAGTGGTGGAGGAAAGAAAAACAACTTGAAACCTTCTTTTCACTGTCCTTTCTTTTGTACTTAAAAACTAACCAACCAACCAATCTTTCTACATATCACAGTTTGGGTTTTTTTTTTCCCCCTCAAAGCTTGTTTAAAGTGCCATTAGGAAATGTTTCTGCCTAGCCAAGTTACTGTGGATTTGCAGCTCTCCTGTCAGGCCAGGGCAGACTCCTAGTAGAAACCTCCTAATTGGCTGTCAGTGTGTCACTTTTATGCACAGCCTTTTCTTAAAAACCTTCCCCACTCCAGTAACATGGCCTTTCTAAAAGATCCCAGGAACACATTGGAAGCGTACATATAGTAGGGGAGCGGGAGGGTGGGAAGCTGTATTGATGTGAATGTGGTTTGTTACTGTTTAAGACAGTCAAAACAGTTTGACAAGTCTGTGTTTGGCTCTGGTCTTAGCTACTATGCTCACAACCTGTTTAGCTCATGCCTAGAGAAATGGACAACAGTGGCAAACCCATTGAGAAAGCTCTTTGAAAAGGGAATTGATGGCTGTGTAACACAGTGATTAACCCTAAGCACCTACAAGCTGTTGCCAGAGCACCATGACTTCTTCAGAGCCAAGAAAAGCCAGAGTGAAATCAAACATTTTCAGCATGCAAATATATCTGCCCTCCAAACACATTTTCTTATCTTTGAATATAACAATATTTTGGTCAGTTTCAATTTGGAACTGAATTCAAATCTTGGCTCTACTAACATAATAACTTTGTGACCTTAAGTAAGACACTTAACCTCTTTGAGTTGCATGTTTTATTTGTACAAATGGATTGCTGAGGGCTACATTCCAGAATTATTGTGAGTTTACATGTGAATTTACTTTATATGTGAAAACACTTAAGTAGGATTATTGTGAGCATAGGAAAACCACACAGTAAGCAATCTATACATGCTTATTTTTTTCCCTTTGCCTGACTGTTTGAATTAGGACTTGCCACCTTTACTGGAATGAGATAAAATACAGAACACATATTAGAAGCCCAAATTTTCTGTCTGATGAAATATGCCAAATTGATATCCCAAAGCTTATGGCTTTGTCTTTTGTCTCATCTCCCAATGGGATGAGATGTGCCTGGCAGTCATAGTAACTTACCTGTAAGACTCAATATTCTGTGTTGTTGCCTTTTGGCATTGATCTCTGAAGAAATGATATCTGTGCAGAATTCTTTTAAAATTATCTGTACACATACAGCATTTAGCCTTCTTAAAATACTTTCTGCTGCTGCCACTGACTCACTGACCCTCTGGCACACAAGTGCTGAAAAATGCCCTTGTTTTTGAATGATCATAGACTTTCAAATCAGATTGCCTAGAGAGATGGAGTACTCAAAAAGGAAATAGGGCATAACAAAAAATCAAATTGAGCTCGTATTTTCTTATCATTAGGATTGTTACTGAAATTGAGATGTCACTGAACCCTGAAACTGGGTTTAGCTGTACCTCTGTCTCTCAACACTCCTTTCAATGATCTCACCAATGCCCTTACCACACTAGATTATTGTTAATTTCTGAGCTCCCTTAGGTCAGGAACCATTTCTTGAACTCTGTCATAAGTCCAGGCATTTAGGTAATGCCTGTAACATTATAGGGGTCTAGCTAATGTTTGTCAAGTAAAAAACAAATGAATGAAAAACACGAGTGATGGCAAAACAATTTACAAACATTTTAGTAAGACCCTAAAGAGCTTCACAGCTTCCTTCTCCACTCCCCTATTATTTGCCTAAATGCACAGAAGCAAATAAAGAAAAATAATGCTTTTCTTTCTTCTCTGAGTAAAACAAACTAATTATTAGAAAAGTCCTAATATACCAACTGTGCTTGTTGACCTCTAGCTAAATACACAGTCCACTAATCAACCACAGGAAAAAGAGAAAAGAAATAACTGGTTCACACAATTGACACTTCTCCTCTTACTAGACCCTGGTCTGGACACACATTGCTAATGTGTCATTCTCTGTCTGGTTTACAATGCCAGCCCGTTCAAAATGATTCTCCCCAGATATACCAAGGCAGCAAATCTGCGGCTGGCACAAGTTGAATGACATTATCTGAGTTCTAAAAGATTAGGTCCAGGAGAAGGATTTTCCGACACAATTCTTTGGAACTTCACATGAACTAATATGTACAAGACACTCAGCGCAGACTTTAATACAGTAAGTTCTTGATGTATACCAGCTAGCTAGCTAATTTATTCCTCTTCCTAGCAAGAACGTATCAATTTACTCTTTAGAGAACCTTAAAAAATGATCCCAAGCAAAGTCACACTCTACATTTTTTTCTACATGGATACTGCATTTACTTTTGTGCCAATATGGAAAAGGATACCAGACAAACCACAACTATATAAAATCCTAATTCACTCACTAGGAATCAGTCACTCCCCAACAGTCTTCTTTTAACCAATCCCTTTTTTTCTGCTTCAAGATATCATTACCTTTCCTACTAAGACAAGTTTTTAATATTCTATTATACCTTGATCTCTCTTAAAAGAATCAGAACTTTATTTTCTTAACAGTACTTAAAATTATATTCCATTTTGGCAAAGGTATCATCCAATGTCCTTTCATGAAAAAGCTAAAGAAAATAGGTATAGAAAGACCTTGTCACAATCTGATAAAAGTCATTTATGACAAACCTACTGCCAGTATCCTCCTAAAATCACGAAGAAGACAGGGATGTCCACTATCGCCATTCCTCTTCAACATAATACTTGAAACATTAACAAGAACAATTAGGCAAGAAAATAAGTAAAATAGAAAATTATAGGAAAGGAAGGGCTCAAATTATCATTACTTGCAGCTTTCATGATCCTCTATATAAAACACCCTTAAAACTCACCTAGAATTAATCTAATTCAGCAGTGTAGCAGGATAAAATGTCAACACTCAAAAATCAATAGCATTCCTTTACATCAATAATGAACCTGTTGCAAAAGAAATTATGAATGAATACCATTCAAAATAGCACCAAGAAAAAAATCCAAGACTTAGGAATTAACATAACTAAAGAAATGAAAGACCTTTGAAACAAAATCTACATTGCTCTGAAAAAGGAAATTGAACAGGATATCAGAAAGATGGAAAGGTATTCCCTGTTCTTGAATAGACAGAACTAATAGAGTCAAAATAACCATCCTTTAAAAAGTTCATATATAGATTTAACACAATCTCAATCACAATAACAATAAAATTCTTCACAGAACTGGAGAAATCAATTCTAAAGTTCATATGAAGCCAAAAGACATCCAGAATAGTAAAAGCAATACTGATTAACATGAGTAAAGTGGGAAACATCACAACTCTGGGCGTAACAAACTTGAAGTTATATTACAAAGCTATGGTGGTAAAAACAGGATATTACTGACACAAAAACAGACATGAAGATGAAAGAAACAGAAAAGAGGATGCAGAAACAATGTGAAGCACATCCAACGATTTGGTCTTTAACAAAGGAGCAAAAAACATAAACTGGAAGAAAGATGGCCTCTTTAATAAATGGTACTGGAGCAAGTGCCAATCCACATACAGAACACTGAATCTACACCCATGTTTCCAACCATATGTTAAAATAATATTAAAATGGACCAAAGAACTAAATCTTAAAACAGAAACACTTAATCTGCTGGAAGATAAAATAGGTAAAACTTTTGTTATAGGGGTAGACAAGGACTTTCTGATCAGAGCACCAGTTGCACAAGAAATAGTACCAATATTCAACAAATGGAATCATATCAAATTAAAAGGCTTCTTCACAGTAAAATAAATAAACATCAGAGTGAAAAGACAACCTGCACAATAGGAACAATCTTTGGTAGCTGTTCCTCAGACGGAGGACTAATATTCAGCATATATAAAGAACTACAAATAATTAGACCCCACATATAAAAGATCCAGTCAATAACTGGGCAAATGAAATGAATAGACACTTCACAGAACAAATATACATAGATAATAAATATGTGAAGAAATGTTCAACATCATTGGCCACTAGAGAAATACAAGTTAAAACTACACTGAGATTCCTCCGTCTTATACCAGAAAGAATGGCTATCATCAACAAATCAAATAATAACAAACACTGTTGAGGAAGTAAGGGAAGTAGAACATTTCTGAATTATTGGTGGGAGTATGAATTAGTACAACCACTGTGGAAATTAGTGTAGAGATTCCTCAAAAACTTAAAACTAAATTTCATTTGACTCACCTATTTCCTTTCTACATATCTTCCAGTAAGAGTTAAGACATATATTACAGTGATACGTGGATAGCCATGTTTATAACAGCACAATTAATAATATCTAAATCTTGGAAACAGCCTATATGTCCACCAAAAGATTGCTGAATAAATAAAATGTATTTACACACAATGGAGTACAACTGTGTCATACAAAAGACAAACTTGAGTCATTTGTAGGAACACAGACACCAAAATGTTAAGTGAAATAAACCAGACATGCAAGCTTAAGTATTGTATGGTTTCCCTTATGTAAGAAACATGGAATGAAAACTAAAGAACAAAATAAAATACAATTAATAAGAAATAAGGGGATAGTTTTGTCAAATGGGAATAGTAACAAGAGATGGGGTGTATGTGTGATGGGGAGGCAGAAACCAGAGGGAAAGGGGATGAACAAAGGAACTAAGAAGTATTATGTACCAATTCTGCACAAGGGATGTGAACACAATGTATTGGCAGTCTGTACTAATAAAAAAATCCCAAAATTATATGGAAACAAACACTTCATTTAACAAAGCTACACACAGTACTTGCTTCCTTGTATCTCATATACTAGCACTCACTCCTACTACCCATATGCAATCTACCTGATCTATAGTGAAGGTGTCCCTGCCATCAACAGCAATTCTCACTTGTTTTTCCTTCTCTTGAACAATGCTATTACTTTCTATACAGACTCCTAAAACTAGCTCATCCAATTTCATAGTTTCTTAGACATATCTAGTATTTCTTCAGAATAGATATCCATTTGTTTTCAATTTCTTTTGAATTTCCCCTAACACATTGCCTTTGGTAGATGGTTCCTGGCACAGAATTATATCTTTTTGAATGAATACTTGATCTTTAAATGGGGAATGATTTTTGGAATGTGTAAGGTTCAGGAAAGGATGGCTACATTATTCTTGTAGTCATCTTCCACATGAGCAATTTCTCATACATCTGGGAGTTTCAAGCCCAAGAGGACAATCACTGTTTCTCTACCAGGCCTAGCCAGAGTTAAGAAGAGATTGTTGCCTTACATTATTTTCATTTAAGTATAGAAGTTCAGTGAGAAACCCAGGAAAATAGATGTTCCTTCCCTCTGAGTCTTCTTGTTCTCCCTCCTGTAGAAAACAGACACCAATGAAATACTCACTGATACAGCCAATACCTGGAAACATAAAAGCAAGAAAATTTCCTATATTAATGGGGAAAAGGGCATTTAAATTAGACCAGAAAAGTGACTAAATTGCCACTGAACAAATTTGAAACATGAAGGAAAATAAGTATGTATATACTAAATTGAGGGGAAAATAGTCACAATTTAGAAGTTAGAAAGCACCATTCATAATTATGCCAGCCCTGAGTACCATTTCATATTCAAATTGAAGTTTATGAGGTATTTAGTAAAGGCAATTTGTTTTCTCCTTGTGTGCCTATATAACATTAGAACTCCCAAAAGAATGGGATTTGTATTTCATGTCCTTGCGTTCTTCATATCTGAGAGTGTCCAAGAAGTATCTGAGAAATTCCAAGGATGTTAGAGCTATAAAAATCTTAAACTTCTGTGATTAGGCAAAGAACCTCAAAGAAGTTCTGAGGTCACTTAATAAAGAAAGGCTAGAAGAAAAGAAATGCACATCAAATTTATTTTTTTATTTATTTATTTTTTT
>PVLD010004313.1:85081-127497 GCA_004027595.1 Dinomys branickii
AAATAGTACAATCACAACTAATCTATAGACAAGGTGACATGGTCTCAACAGTGGTTATTTCTTTATCCATTGATATCTTCGAAGTGTAAATATATGAACCCATATACAGACATGCAAAATAAGTCAGACAATTAATCCTCTCAACAACAGAAAAAACACAAATACCAAAAATCCAAAGACAAAAAACAAAACAGGCAAAAAACAACAGTAACAACAGCAACAACAACAAAAAACCACCATTAGTTGCTGCTTTGCATATTGATATCTTCGAAGTGTGTGTTCAGGATAACACATACAGACATACAAGATTGATCAAATTTAATATATAACTCTGATATGGATACTATTATTACTCACTTTTAGATTGCAGTAGCTGTGACAAAATACCTGAGAAAATCAATTTAATAGAGGAAATGTTTATTTTGGCTCCCATTTTCAGACATGTCAGTCTGTGGTTGCTTCATCCCATCTCTTTTGCACTTTTGCAAAGCAGAACAGCATGGTAGTCACCATACAGCACAGCACAGCTTCTCACCTCATGGAGGCCAAGAAGCAAATCAAGGTGACTACAAGTGGCCAGAAACAAGATACACCCTTTAGGGATATTCTCCCAGTGATCTACTTCCTCCAATTAGGCTCCACCTCTTAGAATTTCTATCACCTCCCAGTAATACCACTAGCTAGGATCAAGCCTTCAATACATGAGACTTTGTGGAACATTCCAGAGTGAAACACTGCACTCTCTGATAGAGATGAACAAACAGAAATAGCAAATCAAGGATGAACAGACTTATAAAACATTTTAATATTATTTAATTTTTGCATTCACTTTATAAATGCAGACAATACAGATCAGAGAAAGGTGTGTTATTAAGGCCACAAAGTTACTAACTAGCATATTGAGACCTGGGTCCTTCTAAATGAAATTCTAATATTCTATTTACCATTTCAAATTCTTTTCTTCTCCAGCCCAAATCCAATTCTTACACCACAGATATGTGGCTTTACTTTTAATACTCAATTTATCTATATGAAATGATTTAATATTTCTAACACGTGCATCTGTCATTCAAATAATATTTATCATGTCTCAATTACTATACATGACATTGGGCCTTAGGAAAATAAACTACACAAGACCAAATTCCAGTTCTGTTGGCATTTAAAGTTTAGTGAGCAACACAGGCATTAAATAATCAACAGATAGATAATTAGCAATGGTGAATGCAGTTAAAGAGTACTACAGAGTATATGAGTGTATAATAGCAGGAATAAATTAGTTTGGATCAGGTATGTTAAGGAAAGACCTTTCAAGGGACATGAACTTTCAAAACTAGATAAAAAAATATAACTAGAAGCAAGGTCCAGTATTACCAATTTGGAGTTTATGCTTTTGGTGGCTTTATTCATTTAATAAAATTTAATGTTTACCCACTTAAATATTATTTATATTTCAGAAGTCATTTCCTTTTAATCATCTAGTATACAATCGTGAGCAATTAAATACACTAAAATATTCTTATGGTAATTATGGAAAAAGACCAAAAGTCAGTCTCAAAGATCAGCACTGATTATTTCAAACACTGATTATATAGTGTCACCTGTATTATTGCCAAAAGGTTAAAAATTGCCTAAAAAATAGAAACATAGTTTGGACAAAGGCATTAATATGCCCTACGAAAATTATCACACAAATCTCACGTTTGAGATTATCAACAATTTCAGTTCCCCTTCACATGGATTTCTACCAACTGTCTCAAAGTACCAATTTAAAATTTTATATGGATAGCCATTCAGTTTTAAATAAGTTAAGGTCATTATAATAACACACAGATAAATAGAGAACTCAAGAGCAATCTACTCATATTCTGGCAATAAAAAAACCAAGATGTAAAAAATGAGTTAAACTGACTTGAAACCAAGAGAAGATAATGAAATTGTGCTCCAACTTTTAAAAAAGGGAAGAAAATGAAGCAAGCACGGGTAGAGGAACATAATTTTGGAAAAGATTTACTATAGGAAGCAGAAATTAATTTAAAATCGTATATTATTTGTCCAGAACAAAATTCAAGGCAATTTAAACTCTCCAAAACAAGTAGATTGATTAAAAGACTAAGCAATTAGATTAAAGAGGGAAATTGGCAGAGCCAAAGAATGCATGGAAGTAAAAATGTTGTAGCAGATTTTTAAATGGTATTATAAGATTTCTCTGTAGCATTTAATAATGAATCTGCTCTAAATGTAATTATATGTTACTTCCATAGACCCATGCAAAGTCAAGTAAAAATAACTAAAATGAAAAACAAAACAAAAACAATCTCCCAACAAATACAAAAATAAACAAATGCATATGCCACTTGGGAAAATGGTAACAATATTTTTCAATATCATTATCAATGCATTAAATATTACAAACTGACAGGAAATTTATTTTTCTTATGGCAAACATAAGAAAATGACCATTGATATTAACTTTGTCCCAAGGTTAAGGGTTACATGCCATAGTGGATAAGACTAATCCTAAAAGTGGGATATCTCACAAGAATGTTATACAAACAATCTAGGAGCAAGTCAACCTTATGATGACAAGATATAGGTTAAGTATTGATTTACTCACCTTCCCCTTTATCCCACGCAGATCATGCTTTTATTGTTCCCTGTAGCTGATTTGTAAATACTATTCACCTAGACGCCACCCTTACAACCAAGAACAACCTGTGACAAAGCTTCTTGAATTTTCAAGAACCCTTTTGTTGTAAGGCTATAAAAATTTGCAAGATATGACATGACTGTTCATAGAAAAAAATGCAAATACTCTTGAAATGATTCAGTCATAAAATAAATCCAAATTAAGCCTCTATTTGAAAAATTTCATTCCTATCAAGTAGTAATATTGTGCTATTTGCCATCAAATTGTTAAAAATCCAATGTTTAGTAAGATCACTCTGTTGAAAGCAGGCCTCTCATAAGTGACTGCTGAGAATGCAAGGTGATATAGCTCGTGTAGAAAGAAATTGGACAAGATTTAGTAAATGATACATGAATTTATGCTGTACCCAGCAATGTCATCTCTGGAAGTCTATCTCAAAGGTATAGTCCCAAAAATATAAAATAATGTATGCTGAATTGTATGTAATATAGCACTTTTTGTAATAGCAAAAGACTGAAAACACCCAAATGCTTTTTATTCAGGGACAACTTTAATGAACTGGAACATTCACATGAGAAAACACCCTGCAGCATAAGAAAGAATGAGGCATAGATCCCTGCACTGTATTACTGCGATCTGAGCTCAAAAATATATTGTTTCACCAAAATAGGTTTAGTACAGTGTGTTGTATTATGTTAGCTTTATATAAGGAATAAATAAAATTATGAATTATGGATATCTATACCTATATTTGCTTATAGTTTAAAAGAAGCAATGGAAGAGTAATCAAACATATTTTTGAAAAAAATATTATTTGTTAAAAGAGAGAGGGAATATGGCCACAGATATTTTCTATAGTGTGCATTGTTTATGTTTTTACTCTAAACAATGTAAATGTTTTCATAATTATAAAACAATTAAATTAGAAAGGCAAGTGGTAAAAATAAAAGTTAAATTAAATAAATGAAATTAATTATATATGAATTATTGGCATAATGACAAAATTATTTCAAGGAACCTAAATACACAGTAGTTTGACTGTACATCCTTGTTGCTAGGCACACAAAGAATAAAAATTCGAAAAATAATTGCAGAGGATTTTCAGCTGCTTTTAGTAATCACTTTGTTCTTAATAATATTCATTGCTTTCAGTAATCACTTTGTTAGCAATAATATATTTGTTTTGAATACATACATATGAAGGAAGCAATTATATTTGTGTAATAAGGACTCAACAGTTTCAGCACAACATGAAAAAGAGGCATAATTAAAGAAATTAAGTAAAACTCAAATTCAAATTGAAAAGATGAGCTTGCAGTTATAAGCTACTTTTCTCCCTTTGTCCACTGAAGAGGAGTAAAAGATGGTGACTATTTTCTAAATACTGGAGACATAACAACAGATAATAGAGGATGGTCCTTGCAAAGCCCAGAACAAAGCCCAGCAAGGAGCACCTAAGTTATGTATGCACAGCTCGGTAGGCAGCATCCCACAGAGTGGGAGAAGCTCAGACATAGGCGAAGTAAATCTTCTCTATAATACAGAATGAATAGAAATGGAACATAAAATCAAAATCGAAAATGAGTTATAGAGAGGATGGAAAATACAGAGATATTTGCTGTACCGAAAGAAAAGGTACCGCTAGTGAAAACGCAGCAAGAAGCACAAAGACGAATGCTTTCCTGAGAAGAATAAGCTCTGAGTTAGCCGACGGAAAAGGCTCACTACATACCAAACTAAACTGACTTTCAGGTGACTCACTCCTAAACATCAACTTCTGCCGATAAATCATAAACATTCAAAATTTTTTCAAAAAGCTGCTTATCTAGAAAGAAAACCAACCTTACCCCAGCTTGCAAAACCAATGACTGTGAATAGACTATATGTCTATTTATTATAAGAAATATGTAAAAATGAAGTGGTTCAAAATATTCAAAGTGAAAGAATAGACAAAGGTGAACCAAGCAAGCGCAAACAAAATACAATCTGACTCACCAGCATCAAGAGTCAAGGCCAAAAATAACATCCATGCCAAGAAGCAGTAAAAGAATACAAGGAAGTCAATGTTTATTGGTGATTGTTTCATGGCTTACACGCTCATATTGAGCTTTTCCTTAATGTGTCAAGCAAGAAGAGATTGGAAAAAAAATGGTGGTACTCATATAATGGAATATTACTCAGCTATAAAGAAAGATAAGCTTGAAGCTTTTAGAGGTAAATGGTCACAACTAGAGACCATATTCCTAAGTGAAATAAATCAGACCTGCATGTGTAAGCAATGTATTGTCTCACTAGCATAAGAATCTGAAAGACTGATTAAAATCTAGGAGGTATGATAGACATTGTGAAATGAAAGGAAAATGCTCAAAAGTAAGGGGCAACTGGGGTGTGGGGAAAGAGAAGGTAAAGAAGGGGAAATCATGTATGTACGTATATACAGGATAGCTAACAGTGCTGCTACTGTCTTCTATTGCTTTACTGAAAGGAACAGTTAATGATTACTTGTGTGATCAATATTGCATGTCTCTGTTTTCCCGAGAAACCACTTTGAAGATATCAATACATAATACAACAACCATTGCTAATTTCCTACCACTTTGTCTGTAACTCTGTATTGTTTGTATTATTCTTATGCTACTTTGTAAATGGATGTATTTGTTAATGCTTTCTTCCTTTATTTTTAAAATAAAAAAAATATTGCATGTCTGTATTTGTTTTCCTGAGAAACCACTTTGAAGATATCAATACATAATACAGCAACCATCGATAATTTCCTAGTACTTTGTCTGTAACTCTGTATTGTTTGTATTGTTCTCATGCTATTTTGTAAATGGACATCTGTTTGTTAGTATGTTTTCCTTCTTTTACTTTTAAAATAAAAAAAGAGATTGGAAAAAGTAAATAATGGTTAAGACGCATGAGATCATATTCACACTGTTAACCAAAACCACAAAGTATATTTTGCCAAAAGCGTATAGAAATGCCTATCTATGAAGAAAGGTACAGATTTGAAATGGAAAATAGGAATAATCATCCAAAGAAAGACCAATCAAAATGAATAGACTTTGTATTAAAAACATGTCCATTCTAACTAGATGTTTCAAATCAGTGCAATTCCAATCCAAAGCACAGGGATAATTTGTCAACTTCCACAGAATGTTCCTAAAATTTACAAGGAAGAAATAATAAGAGGAATTTGCAGTAATGGACGTTGAAGCACATTACAATAGTGTGACAATGAAAAGAACAGTAATGAACGTATCAATCAGACCAGTTCTCCTGGGGAAGCCTAGGGTAACAAAGCATTACACTTAAAGGCAGAAATATAATAACAATGACATTAAGTGCAGTTATAGTAGATAATATAATTATGGGAATGCCACAATTGACAAACATTTTCTAAAAATATAAAGTTCTAATTACACACTATAAAATGAAATGAAAAGTGCTTTGGTAGAGTGTGGTGGCCCATTCCTGTGGCTGAAACAGGAAGATCTCAAGTTCAAACCCTTCCTGAACAATTTAGTAATTTAAGGAGGCCCTGGCTCAAATAAAAAAAGGAGAAAAACAGCTAGGGATATAGTTCACTATGAATACCCTGGAGTTCAGTCCCTAATACCACAAAAAAGTGATTTCAGGAAAATTTTATAGTTTTGAAATACTTTTATAAATATGAGCCAAAAGAAAGTGCATAGGGGTAATATGGCTGATTTGACTACACGTAATTTAAAATTTCTGTATGTCAAATGGTACCATAAACAAAATTTCAATGCAAATGATAAATAGTAAAATATATATGACACATGCAAAACATGCAAAAGTTTATAATATATGATATATATATAAAATCTAACACACACACACACACACACACATATATATATATATATAAAACGACCTTACAAATAAGCAAAGAGTAGTACTGTAATACACCAGTGGACACATGGATATGGAGATGAACAAAGATTTCATACAGTTGACACAAACAGAACAAAATATAAATTAAAATAAGACCAAGTTTACAGTTGAAGATGATTGAAACTGCAATACTCTTAATTGAAAGGTATAGTGAAATTGGCACCTTGTACCTTTTGTGCAGTATCTGTGAAAAGCAATTGTCAAATGCATCTGATCCACTCTGCCCTCAAAGAAAAACATTACAAAGTGTACATCACTTTGAGTCAGCAGTGCCACTCCTAGTAATTTATTAAAAAGAAATAATGCAATTCTTAAAATAAGTATGATGTAGTAATAGTAATAAAAACAGTCCTCAGTCCTTATTAAGAGCTTGGACTATAACAGACATTATGGTATACATAATCTCTTTAATGTCCCTGATGACTTTATAGAGTTGTTAATATTTTGGCTCCATTTTATGGATGGGTGATGTGAGAAAGAGGTTAAGTGACCAGTCTCAAGATCCCGTTGCGAGTATCATTTCCACGATTTGAAGAGTCTCATGTAATTTCAGAGCCTGAACTCTTAAAATATCCTACTAATTTTATAAATAATATACTACTTAGTAAATTATGGTATGTCAACATAAAAGAATGCCACACAGCCATTAAAACCATAGCTCAGGCTAAGTAGCAACAGGAATATGTTTAAAATTTATGAAGTACAAAATTATTTACATTTTAATGCATATATCCATGTATTTTTAAATGTGCATCAATCTAAGAGTGTAAAAACCAAAGTTGTCTACAGATCGAAAACAATGCAGAAAACAGACACAGGATCAAATCTGTTATATTCTTGTTTCTTATCACAGCAGGTTTATGATTCTGATACAGTGCAGGTGGCTGAGACCACATCCATTGTAAACAGGCAGCTGAGATTAGTGGTGGTTTCCCTGGGTCTCCATATATCTGTGTTTCCTGAAAATGATCTTCTGACATTGTTTATCACAGACATTCCTGTAGTTATGTAAGTTTCCAATGCTCTGAATAGCTCTATATACTTCTCTCTATATGCAAAATAGAGTGACTGCTGGTCTTCTGAATAGACACTGATTGATACTGGAGCTTATTATCAGGAAATAGTGATATATGCCCGCTCTGAGATGCCAATGGGATCACAATGTATGAAAGGAACTATATATTGTTGGAATAACATTTAGTTTTTCACTAAACTCTTTGTCAGAGTGCTTTTGTATTCAGAAACAAATGTGTAAAGAGCTAGTACAAGCACTAATCAGCCTTATTAACTTAAAAACAATTGCACCAAGGAGAGGTACATTTAGATTATCACTGAGTTTGAGATTCTTCAGGACCCTACTCAGAGAAAAATTGGTTTTAGTCTACTGAGGTTTGTAATAATGTCTGTCTTATTTCTCATAATAACTAATCATTGTTATTATTTACAGACATGTTCATCAAAATAGAAATACACTGGAAATGAGAATAGGCAGAATTAAAACTAAGTCAAATTAAAAGAATAAAGAATAAAGGTCCAAAAGGGAGCAGCAGTGAGAGATCATTATAATAATAAGACAGTACCTTGCATTTATATAGCACTCACCTTCCCACACGCACAATGTGGATATGAATCTCATATATAAATAATGAAGGAGTAAATGCAGTTTTGGTTTCTTAAGCCTAGATTTTAAAAGTTCACAAGAGGACTAGCAAATGGAGAATTGAAATCTTAAGGCCCATCTGAGAACGCTCTCCAGAGAAGCTTTTATTTCAGAAATGCCTTTGATATTCTTAATAAAGGAGCAGCATTCTCAAAATAATAATAGAAGTGAGGATGCAGGTAGGAAGCATCTAATAGAGTGGAGAAGACTTATGCCAAAGAGGTGATCAAAATAAATAAGCAAATAAGAGATGTTACATTAACATAACCATCCTTCATTTGTGACAGTTAAAGTTCCACCTCACCCATGAGATTTTCCACAATTGCCTCAGCCACAAGTGATCTTGAACTCTTGAAAGAAATTTGTAGTTTTATGAAGCACAAATTAAGTGTATTTTACCTTTTTTTGGACTTATCTATGTATATTCTCATCTCCCTCAGCAGATCAATGCTTGCCATAATGTTCTTTAGAAACACTGTAGGAACTTAAAAAATTAGATTTGGGGCATTTATTGTCAGAGATACTGATTGAGATAGTCTTGGGTGGACCCAGGAACAGGCATTTAAATAAGCTCTTCTGATAATCTGGTGTGGGTGTTTTCTTAGTAGACCATGACTTCTCTGAGGACAGATACCCTGTTCCATACCTTATGCATCTGGATACTAATGAAACATTTTATATAATCTTATTCACCTAATAGCCCACTAAGCATTCAAAAAATGGATTACTAGATATGTAATAACTAAATATCCAGGCTCTCCGTGGAAAGGATAAAAGAAGCAACATAGGCAGCAAGTGCTATGGAATTCAGAAAATGGTGGTCTGGACTAAAATGACAGTTTTCCTGAAAGTAAGTGAAATGCCAAGGAAAGGTATGATTTAGGCAGGGAAGGCAGAAGAAACAGTGGGCAGTCATTCATAGTAGAACATACCTGTAATCCCAGCACTTGGGAGGCCGAGGCTGGAGGATCACGGTGAGTTCAAAAACAGCCTGGGCTCTATAGTGACTTTGGGACCAGCCTGAACTTCATAGTGAAACATTATCTCAAAACAAACAAACAAAAAAATTTAAAAAAAAAACACAAAAGCAAGAGTGAGCAATTATACAGTGGTACATATATATATATAGGGTATGTTTAGACAATATATATTAGCAATACCTGTGTCTGTATTTATTCTTTTTCTTTAAATTAGAAGTTGTAGATTCTCCTGGTTTTGGTACAGTTGGGCCCCAGAAGATTCATGTGCTAGAAGTGTCATCCCTAGTGTGACAATGCTGACAAGTGGAGAAACTTTATGAGGTGAGAGCAAGAGAGAGGTGATTAAGTTTGCAAGAGAGAGTAAAGTTTTTCTCACAAAAGAGCATTCTCTCTCGTGGGGCCCAAGGAATGGGCTGTCATAAGTGGGCCTAGCACCTCTCTACCTCATACTCCCTGCTTCTTCATGTGGTCTCACTCCATAAACACACTCTGACCATGGTGAGGTCACCTTTTACCACAAGAGCTGAGCAGATGCCAGAAACATGTTCTTGAGCATCCAGAATTGTGTGCTAAATTAACATTTTTTAAATAAAGAGGCTACTCCAAAGTACTTCATTATTGCAATAAAAGTACTAAAAGAGATTTTCTTTAACTTATCATATGATCAAAAAATTTTGTCTGCTCTACTCTTACAAGAACCAAGCAACTTCCCTTTGGATAACTTGGCTTCCAAGGGTCTTGAGTTTAAATATTCATGCTAGTTTTCTGTTCAGGATTGACTCCTACCACATACTTATGCTCGCAAATATGAGTGCATAAACACATTCACACGCACACATGCACATGCACACACAACCTGCTTTATAATGTCGCTAAATGTGTAAGGCTTTTTAAAGATATAGTAGCTCTCTAACTTTCTCCTATATTACATCTTCCAGACAGAGTAATTTCTTACCTCAAAACTAAAATTAGTTACCACAAGACTTATTATTTTCCTACCCATCAAAGTCCCTCCTAGTACTGAATTAAAGTTCTTCTTCTTCAATGTTACTATAGCATTCACCCTAAATGAACTGTTATGGCATATTATACTGCATGATCATTCACACTAGATTTCTTTACAAATACATTCTTCTTCACAAATAGAAAAATAATAGACAAGACATATAGTGTGAGAAATCTACTCTGTGGTAGGCAGCCATCGAGGGTTTCCCATCAATTCCCACTTCCAAGTCTTCACCCCCTGTGGGGTCACTTCTCTTTGAGCACAGGGTGATTTACAGGCTCCACAGAATGAGAATATCACAGAAATTATGGGATTTGACTTTCAGGATTAGGTTCCAAGATGGCTTCACTTTTAAGTCCTGAAATCTGGTATCAAATGTAAAGAGTTGGTTCTTTGAAAGACTAACTCAAATTTACAGAAACCCAGCCAACTTTATTTAAAAAGAAAAGAAAAGACAAATTTGTGCAATTAAAAGTAAAAAGGGTAAAATCACAACAGATTCTGCAGAAATCCAGATCACCAATCCCTACTTTCAGAAGTTGTATTCTTAGAAAATACAGGAGTGGACAGATTCCTAGATACATATGAATTATCAAAGTTAAATCAAGAAGATATACAAATTCTAAATAATCTAATATCAGTCAATGAAATTGAAGATACACTTAAAAACTTACAAAGAAAGAAAATGTCAGGTCCTCAGGGAAACCCACTTTCCAGGTCCCCTTCTGTCCCTCTTAGACAGAAACTTTCTTTCTCTCAATATACTCCTCCTACTCTTAAAAAAAAATCCCAGGCCTTCTTGGATTCACTACTGAATTCTAAAACAAATTAAGAGAGAACAAGATCCCAGTACTTCTCCAAATCTTTAATGACATTGAAAGGGAAGCAATACTCTCAAAGTCATTCCTGGAAGCAAGCATAATCTTGATACCAAAACCAGAGAGTTATCCAAAAAAAAAAAAAGAGAACTACAACCCAATCTCCCTAATGAACATAGACACAAAAATAATCAATAATATTCTGGCAAACAGAATGCAGTGAATCATCAAGAAGATCATACACAATGACCAAGTAGGATTCAACCCAGGGATACAGGAATGGTTTAGCATAGGCAAATCAATAAGTGTAATCAAAAGAGCCAACGACAAAAATCACAGGATCATTTCAATTGTTGCACAAAAAGCATTTGACAAAGTTCAACACACATTCATGATAAAAAATACAGAAAATTAGAATAAATGCACTGTCTCAATCTGATAAAAGACAACTTTGACAAACCAATGGCTTATATCATAACATATGGTTAAAAACTGAAAGCACTCACTCTGAAATCAGGAACAAGACAATGATGTTCACTAACTCTTACTGCTCTTACTCAATATACAGCAACTAGACAAGAGAAAGAAATAAAAGGTACAAGGATAGGAAAAGAAGAAGTTAAATTATTGTTATTTATAGATGACAAGGTACTCTACATAGAAGACCCCCAAAATTCCACCAAAAGACTTCTAGATTTAATAACCAAACTCAGTCCCATAGCTAGTTACAAAGTCAACACTCAAAAAAAATTGATTTCTTGTACACAAATAACAAACTCACTAAGAGAGAAACTAGGGAAACCATACCTTTCATAGTTGTTTCCAAAAAGGAAGTACTTAGGAATTAATCTAATGAAGTAAGTAATAGAACTTTACATTGAATATTACAGGACTCTGCCAAAGGATATCAAAGAGGATGGAAAAAATGGAAAGATATGACTTGCTTTGGGGTAGAAGAACCAATATACAGAAAATGGCCATATTTCCAAAGTTGTTACACAGATTTAAAGAAAACTTGATCAAAATATCAATAGCATACCTCACAGAATTAGAGAAAAGAAATTCATTGGAACCAGAAGAGACCTAGAACAGCAAAAGCAATTCTAAGCAAAAAAGGTAAGGCAGGGAGGCATCATAACCCCTGACTTGAAATTACATCACAAAGCTACTGTGATAAAAACAGGATGGTATTGGCAAAAAACACAGACCCTAGCACCAATGGAACAGATTAGAAGATGCAGAAAAAACTGCAAACACACTCGGCCAACTTATCATTGACAAAGATGTCCAACACCTTTACTCAAAGAAAAATAGCCTCTTTAATAAATGGTACTGCAAAAACTGGCTTTCCACATGCCAAAGACTAAAAGTAGACCCTATCTCTGAACATGCACTAAACTAAAATCAAAATAATCAAAGATCTAAATATTAAAGCAAATAATCTAAATTGGCTAGAAGATAGAATAGCTGGAACTCTTAAATACAAAGATTTAGGCAAAGATTTTAAAATCCAAACCCCAGTCTCACAGGGAATATCACAAGGACTCAACAGCTGGGGTCGAATCTTACTGAAAAGCTTTGCACAGCCAAAGAAATCACCAACAGAGTGAAGAGAAAACCCACAGAATGGGAAAGAAATTTTGCTAGCTGTTGATCAAACAAAGGATTAATATCTATGATATAGATGAAGAATTTAAAAAGTAGATCCACCAAATTTAAAATGCAATCCAAAAATAGGCATCTGAAATGAATAGATACTTCTCAGATGAAAAAGTAGAAATAACCAGTGAATATGTGAAGAAATGTTCAACATCATTGGTCTTTTGAGAGATGCAAATTAAAACACTGAGATTCCATCTCACTCTAGAAAAAAAATGGGTACTATCAAGAAGTCAACCTATAACAAATGCTGGTGATACTCTTGGGGAAAAGGAGCCCATCTCCACTGTTGTTGGTAGTGCAGACTGGTGCAACCACTGTGGAAATGTGTAAGGAGATTCCTCAAAAAGCTAAATGTGGAAGTTCCACTTGATCCAGCTCTTCCCCTATTTGATAGCTTTGCAATAGATCTAAAAGCATCGTACCACAAGGACATCCACACCCATGTTTATGGCAGCACACTTTATAACAGCTCAATCTTGAAAACAGCACAAATTTGCATCAACCAATGAATGGATAAAGATGATTTAAACATGGGAGAACTATTTAGGCATAAAGAATGATAATTTTGAGACATTTCTCAGTAAATGAATGCACCTTGTGACCATACTCTTAACTAAAATAAATTAAACATATCTGTTTAAATATTGCATTTTGTTCTCTGATATGAGAAATGAATAAGGTAAACAAAGACCAAAATGTATAATAGATATTGTGAAATAAGAAGTATATGTTTAAAGGGTAAGTGGAACTTGGGAAAAGAGAGGAAGAAAGGAAAATGGTAAAAAGAAGGAAGGGCTACAGGAGAAAAAAATGGGAACAAAGCTTCCGTAAGTAAGGAGTGGAACAGGCATAAAAGGGTGGTGAGAGGAAAGCAAAAATAAAGAATCAGGGTTGTTATGGTTGATACATTGTGTCAACTTGAGTCTAGAGATTTGCCTGAGTGATTCAGCAGAAATCCAAGGTGCATACTTTGTACACATCCTGAGGCTGTGGAAGACGATGGCATGGAGATTTTGTGAGAGCTACCCGCCCCCTAGGTGGGGGTAGCCTGTTTACAATGTAGGGGAGAAAAGGAGGCTGCCTGCTGCCATTCCTCCTTTTTTGCTAGTTGTTTTTGCTGTGCTCTGCTGCCATGAACAGTTTGCCCTCTGCCATGTGCCACACTGCCTCAGAACCAGCCAAGTATGGAATGAAACCTCCACAAACTGTAAGCTAAATAAACCTTTCCTTCCTTCATTTTGGGCACTGGTATTTTGTCTCAGCAATGAGAGAAAAGTAACCAAGATAGAATTTGGTACCAGCGGAGTGGGATCGTTGCTGTGACTATACCTGACCATGTAGTTCAACAGCCTTTGGAAATGGTTTGTGGGAAGAGTTTGGAAAAGGTAGGAGATGTTGCCTGAAAGAGATGGGCTAGAACAACTTCAGCTGTTTTGTTTGGGAGATTCTGGTCAGAGCTTGGAACACCAAAAGGCTGATGGAAATCCTGCCAGTAAAGACCAGGTGCAGGAGGTTTCTGTTGGGAAAAAGGACTGCATTGGTTGCTGGACCCCAGATGATGTACGTTATGGCTTGGCAGAAACTTTGTCTGCATTTTGCTCGTGTCCAGAGACTTTGCCTAAAACTGAGATTAAGGGTGGCAGTGAACTGATTAATCTGGCAAAATAAATTTTAAGGCAGTCAAATGTTGGGGAAGTGGCATGGCTATTTTTGATGACTTTAACCATATTTATATTGAGAATCAAAAGCAAAGAGCCCAGAAGGATGTTTTAAAATTTTGTGAGTTTGGCCAGAAAGGAAGTTCCAGTAAAGCTGTGGATTGCAAAGATAAGGCTGAGGAGATCTCTATTGCTATGAAGGATCAAGAGAATAGAAAAGATGGCCTGAGGGCATCACAAGCAGCAGGTCTCCACCCTTTGCAGCCTCAAAACTGCAAAGATGAAAGACCTTGCCTTGAGAAGGAAGCCAAAGAGTGCCATGTTCCAGAATGGCGGCGGCAGCGGCTGCACCAGGTTGCAGAATGGAGGGGGCATAGAGAATTTGTTGCTCACCATTGGATTCAGTATGCCCAGTGATCCAGGCACTCGACCCCTATGGCCAAGAGAGAGGAAAGTTTGGCTACTGCTCCAGGTGGCAGCCGAACTTGGCATCATCCACGTGGCCCTGGCTTTAGAGGCATGGAGAATGCAAGAGTTCTGAGGTTAAAGAGGCTTCCACCCAGATTTCAGAAGGTCTGGGAGGCCAGGCAGTGTGCCCTTGAGAGGGCAGTGTGTGAAGCTGTGAGTGTAAAGCAGAAGGTGCACTGGAGACCTCAGAAGTTTAGAAAAGCCAGGAACGTGGATCATCTGAGGAAAGCTGCAAGGAGGGAGCAAAGCAGGCCTAAGAGAGAAGCCGTGAGAGCTGTAACCACCAGAAGTGCCATAGGGGTGGACTCATGCAAGCCATTTGGAGCTCACAATGTAAAACATGTTGCTTCAGATGCTGGATGTGTGATTACAAAACACAATCTTAGCCCTGCTGGATTTTGGACTTGCTTTGGTCCCAATGCTCTATATTCCCCTGTTGGTGCCTTTTGGAATGGTAATGTTTATTTTGTGCCATTGAATGTTGGAAGTGTTTAATTTTCATTTGTATGGGGGCAAAATATTATGGTTCTAATATGAGCATGTCTTTGTATCTGGAAACTGAATTAAAGAAATGTGTCGGGTTGCCAAGTTGACAAGGGGTAGAATGTTATGGTTGATACATTGTGTCAACTTGAGTCTAGAGATTTGGCTGAGTGATTCAGCAGGAAGCCAGGGTGCTTACTTTGTTCATATCCTGAGGCTGTAGAAGAGGAGGGCATGGAAATTGTGTGAGAGCTACCTGCCCCCTGGGTGAGGATAGCCTGTTTACAATGTAGGGGTGAAAAGGGGGCTGCTTACAGCCATTCCTCCCTTTTTGCTGCTTGATTTTGCTGTGCTCTGCTGCCATGAATGCTTGCTCTCTGCCATGTGCCACTGTGCCACAGAACCAGCCAAGTATGGACTGAAACTTCCACAAACTGTAAGCTAAATAAACCTTTCCTTCCTTCATTTTGGGCATTGGGTATTTTGTCTCAGCAAAAGTAACCAAGACAAGGGTATATCATGTTAGGGTACAAATTGCCTATAATGTGTGTTATTATATATATATATATATATATATATATATATATAATTAAATTTTTAAAAAATACATTAGAATGGGTCCTTGATGAAGGAATAGAACCCTGCTTCAGAAATTTCCAGCTTCCTTTCTCAGCACACGACCATGAATTTCTGGGCTGATACAAGGAAAATCAGGGCTGTAACATTCTTATTACAGTGTGCAGCCTGTCCCCCAGAAGTGAGACCTGGGAAGAATGGGGTAGCCCCACCTTCCAGATGCCATCATTCAGAACACAGCCTTAGCCATAGGACGCTAGGGTTAAGACGCGAAATGTTGATCTCCTGTGCCTCACGAGAACATAGGCCTTCATCCTGGAACTGGGGTCTGTACCTCTGTGTACCTGGCTGCACTTTTTGGATCAATCTTCACTGAAGTAGGTTGAGGAGACAAAAGTATAGTTCTGAACTCAAACACTATAGTGTTTTACCAAGTTTTTTTTTTACATAATGAAATAAACATCTTTTCATTGGATGCATGCCCTTTAGGATAATTTCCAGAGACACTAAACTTTTAAATAATTAGTTTTCTCAAGTTTTTATGAAGAGTCCACAAAGCTGTCTTGGTTTTCCCAGAATTAAAACCCTCTGTTATGGCCTGTATCTAGATGTCCCCCCAAAGCTTTAGGTAGTCATATGTGGGACTTTCTAGAGGTGGCTGGATCTAGGGTGTGTGATGCTGGTTTTAAGGATGTGACCCTTGAGTGATGGTGAGATGCTAGGATTAAGGGTGACCCCTCCTAGGTGTGAGTGCTACATGCCCAAAGAGTGAGTAGGCTGGATAGAATATAAGGGACAGAAAGAAGGCTGCTGCCACTACTTGCTGGTTGCTCCTTGCTATTTTACTGCCAGCTACCTTCTGCTTGCCTTTCTTTGCCATGAACTGTTTCTCCCCTGTGATGCTCCCATGCCATACCACTCTGCCTTGGGTCCTCTGTGTGTGAACTAACATTTCTACAAATTGTAGGGTGAAATAAAACTTTCCTCCTTTAACTTCATGTTGGGTATTTTGTCTCAGCAAAAAGAAAAGCAACTAAGGCACACTCTCTATCTTTGTTTCTGCATATGAAGTTATTCTAAGTCACTTTAAAATAGTCTCAAGACAAATGAAGCTAGATAGGCTGGGTATTACTTCATGTGATTTCTTTTCTGAGAGATATTTCTTTTTGTATAAGTAAAAAAAAGAAACAAAGAAGAAATTAGGGTGTGGGGTATATCTTGCTGAGTTGCAGTAGGATGCAGCTTGAGCATTTTTACAACAGAGAAGCTATGATTTCAGTACTGTATTTGTCTAATCATTGGAGAAAAGTTCTTTCCAAGTACCAACAAGAATCTCCTTATTTCCCAAACAACATTATATTGTTTTTCTATAATTATTCTTCTCCAGTATTCAGAAATCATTCCTTCTAATAATTTCAAGATTGGAAGTGCTCTAAGATTTAAAAATTTAAGTTTGTACCTCAGGGATATTTATTGCACACTTACTATGTGTACATAACTGTGTTATCAAACCTTCTGTAAAGATTAAAGAAGTCAGTGATATGAGGAAGTTAAAAGATAGTGTAAGACAAAATAATTACTTCTAAAAGAGGCAGAAAAATCATTTTCAAATAATATTAATTGATTGACACAATTTAGCATTTTATAGAGTAGTGAGTAGGAAAATATATTCCAAGCATGGCAATTTAGGGAGAAAAGTCTTCCACTAGGAGGCATGTTCTCATAAAGTTATTGAAAGAGGTGACATGAATTAACATTTGCATGTTTAAAATTATAACAATATGTTGGACAATAAATATAACTCTACCTTTTCCCTCTGGGTTTGTATTTATCTGCAGAACAGAAAATACATGGTTTGATTGCCAGAATAATGGTAACATAATACAATAAGCACCTTTGAAAAGAGAGAAAATTGAATGATGAATCTTTAAATTGCAAGCAGTTCATGTTAGAACAGTTGTGTATACACTCATACAGATTTGTATCCTGGGTAATTACAAGCCAACACCTTTGGTGTGGAAATTTTGTTTACTGACATCTGTGAGATATACCATTATTGGATATTATACATAATGTGCATACATTTTTCATCATAAAAAGTTAAAATCCTGTCATCTTGTCAACAACCACATTTATAATAAACTTCCTCCCTTTTTTTAAACTCAAAACCTATGGACCCATCACAACTTAATTCCCGATTAATGAATTTTCACAGGTAAGAAATAAGCAAACAATACATACTTCTTGTACTAACCCTATCCCAGATATGTCATGAGATTCCAGGATGCCTTATTTACTGCACTTTGAAATTGTGAAAATAACATACACTATTGTTTAAGAAACTTTTACTTTAGGAGATATGAGATCATTTACCAAAGTTTTGTTTCCATTTTTCCTTCTTCTATCATCATTTTTTTCTTTTCCATTCTTCTTTTCCCTCTCCTCCTTCCCTAGATTCCCTTCCCATTTGGACATTTTCTTCCTATGTCACAATATCTAGTATACACTTTGGTCCTAATTTACACTTTCAGTTTCTCACACCAGAGAAATGATGCAGTATTTACACATGTGAGTATGGCTTCAAGGTGTACCCACTTACCTAGAAATGTCTCCAACCTATCCTTCTTTATGGAAGAGCACTACCTCATTGTGTAAAAATCCCCACATCTTTATTCAATCACCAATTGGACATTTGAGCTTTTTCCAAGATTTGGCTATTACACACTGTGCTGCTACAGACAGGGGTGTGCACATATAGTTGTGGTGTGGGGCTTTTTATTCTTTCAGGAAGGTACCAAGATAAGGAATAGCTGGATGTAATGAAATCTCCAGTCCTATTTTTTTTTTGAGCAATCTCCACTTAGGGAGGGGAAGAGTGCTTGAAAGGAGGATAGGGAAATGTGAAAAAAAGAACCAAGTTATACCATGTACAGATGTCGTGCACAGGTAAAACTTCCCTGTAGTGAATGTGATCATGATCTCTACCTAAAATGTACGACTACACCTAATAACAAAGGTCATTTACCAGGTAAATGTTCTTCATAAAAAATTTATAAGTGGGAAAGAGAGCAAGAGAGCAGATGATGATTTAGGCTCCTATTGCTTGAAACCTAAAGAATACTCTGAAATGTAAAAAATTCAGTCAACTGTTCTGGATGACACCAAACTTCATGTCAGTCTTTTTCCTCTCCAGTCCCTGCTCATCTATCCCTTAGTGCAAGCTAACCTCCGTCATAGTACAGTGATGAAAAGCATAAATTATGTAGTGATATGGACCTCAATTTAAATCTTATATTTGCTACTTTGTAGGTATATCAACGATGTCTTTCCATTGTATTTTATCTATAGAATAACAATGAAATGCTTTAATGGGTTTTTGAAGTGAAATAAGTTGACATATATAATGAATAAAATGTTTAATCACAGTACCACTCAAAACATAATTGTCATAATATGACAATTACAAGAAGGTTTGAATTGTATTTTCTTCATGTCACAAGATAATTTGTAATTTAATACCTAAAGACCTTCCTGTAACCCTCAACATATCTGGCAAAATTTTCATCATTTGCTCTTCACCCTCTGCTTAAGGAATCTCCCCCTACTCCATGCTAAATCTGTTTCTGAGGTAGAGTGAGGAAAACTTCTGAATTATAGGAGCTCTTTAAAAACTATTTTTATTAAGATAAAATTTACCTGTAATATAGCACTATATGTGCAACCATGTTTACAGCAGCACAATTTTTCATAGCTAAATCTTGAAAACAACCCAAATGCCCATCAACTGGGGAATGGATAAAGAAGATGAACTTGAGGCTTTCATACATAAATGAATGCAACTAGAGACCATCCTCATAAGTGAAATAAATCAGATCCACATATGTAAACATAGCATTGTCTCCCTAATGTAAGAACCTGAAATAGTAAATAAAACTCGAAACATACAATAGATACTGCAAAAGGGAAAGAAATTGCTCAAGGGAAGGAACAACTGGGATGAGGGAAAGAAGAAAAAGAAAGAAAGAAGGAAGGGAATAAATATATATGTTCTATAGAAGGATAGCTGGGATAATTGTACTGCTCATGTCTAATGGTCTGTTGAAAGGAATAGTTGACTCTTATTCTTTTTTGACCAATTTTGCATGCCTGTATCTGGTAATCTGGACAACTAATTTGAAGACAAACATATGCAGTATAACAACCATTGGTTAATTCCTACCATCTTGTCTAGTGAAACTGTATCATTTCTTATGTTTTTTTTTCTTTTTTATTCCTTTAAATGGTTTGGTCAATCTTGCATTCTTACATCTGGTAATCTGAGCAACTGTTTTGAAGATAACAATGTGTAATACAATAGCCAGTGTTGATTCTTTTGTTCTGTTTTGAAACCGTGTATCATTTTTGTTGTTTTTGCTTCACTTTGTTTTTGTCTATGTTGTTGGTATTTTACTATTTTTTATTCTCTGTAAAAGAAAAACATTTACCTGTGATAGTTAGCTGATTATGTCAACTTGATTAAGAAACACCCAGCTGAATAGGATCAGCAGAGTTCTGGATGTGGCTGAGGGCATTTACTGAAGATTTAATGAGACTTAGCGACAACAGCCAATGGGTTTGCTCCCTGAATGATATGAAAGGGAAACGAAAAAGGAAGACCTGCTTTCCTTTCTTCGGAGGAGCTCCAGGCTTCACCCTCACATTGCAGATCACCTCCTGGCTTCTGGTGCATCCTCTTTCGACTTCCGCTGCAGACCCCTCATCCTCCAGATACATACTCCTGTGGGACACTTCAGTGAACCTTTGACTGGATCCTTTAGATCTCCAGTGCACAGACAACCCTTGCACTTTTCCACACTTGACCCTGGGCAGCCATTGTAAGCCAATCTTGTGAATTCTTATACATTAATATATCTTCCATTAAATCTGTTTCTCTAGTGAGAGCACACTGATACATCACCTAAAACAAAACTCACATTTTAGCTATCTTAAAACATATGATTCCATAGTTTTTATATTCCTAGTATTATGCAATCAGCCTCAATCAGGCCATCTTCCAAACAGAAGCCCTATGCTTGTTAAGCACTCATTGTCAATTGCCCACTCACCATGCCTGGCAAGCACTAATCTGATTTCTACCTCCCTATACCACCGTTTCAGAGATCAAGCTTTTAGCACACACAGAGACACTTAAAATCTAAACTATGGCACATGCAATATGTGACTTCTTGCATCTGCTTTCCTTCACTTGGTGTTTTTAATGGTTAATCCATATTGTAGCATGTACAGTAATTCTTTATGACCGAATGTTTTGGCTTATATCTATATTCCCCCCGCCAAGGCTCATAAGGTCATTGGTGGGACTTTTTGGAAGTGGTTGCATATAGAGTGGGAGATTTTATGATCAAGGATGTGGTGCAGAGATTGATTCACAGTGTAATGCTAGGTTCAGGTGTGAGTATTACCCACCCTAAGGACAACTAGGCTGGATAAAATACAGGAGACAGAAGGAGAGGTGTTATGGTCATTGCTTGTTGCTTGTCATTTGCTGCTTGCCGCTTGCTGCCTTCTGCCTGCCATCTTCTGAGATGTCCCTCTGCCATTCCACCCTGCCTTGGGGCCAGCCAACTATGAGCTGAAACGTCTAAATACTGTGTGCCTTTTCTCCTTTAATTTTGAGTGTGGGCTATTTTGTCTCAGCAAGAAGAAAAACAACTACTAAGACACTGAATAATATTGCATTAAATGGATTTACTGCACTGTGTTATTCATTCATTGATGGGCAATTGGATCACTTCATTTAAGACTATTAACATTTATGTATAAATTTTTATTTGACCATATGTTTTCACTTCTCTAGGTATATGTCTAGAAGGAGAATTGTTGGTTCACACGGCAATGCTAGGTTTAACCTTTAAGGAACTGTCAAACTGTTTTCCACAGTAGCCTCATTAATTTACATTCCTATGACCAATATATGAGGTTGCATTTCCTACATTTTCTTCACCCACGCTTGTTATTTTCCATTGAAAATTTCTATCCATTCTAGTGTGTGAGAAGTGGTTGTGATGTTGTATCTCTGTGACTTAGAGCTGTATTTTGCTAATTACTATTGAAGTTGAGCTTTTTTGCATAGGCTTGTTTGATATTGATATCACTGCTTATAGATATGTCTATTAAAGTTCTTTCCTCATTTTTGAATTGGTCACTTGTATATTATTTAGTTGTAAAATTATTTATATAATTTGAATACTAGATCATTATCTGATACAGAATTTACAAATGTTTTCTCACATCTGTCAGTTGTCTTCACTCTGTACTGAAAATGTCTGTGAAAGCACTAAATTTCAATTATGCTGAAGTCAAAATTATCTGATTTTTGTTGTTTGTGATTTTGGTGTTATATTTATGAAATAGTTGACTAATGAAATGTCATTAAGATTTACACCTAATTTTCTTCTGAGATATTTATAATTTTATTCCCTATCTTTATCTCTTTGATTAATTTGAGGAAATTTTATATAATGTGATGTAGGGTTCAAATTTATTATCTTGAATATGGATATCTTGTCCAAGGACAAATTATTGAAGTTTATTTCTTCCCCAGTGATTGCTTCAGATTCCTTGTAAAAGATCAATTGGCTATCATTTATTTCTGGAATTTTCAATTATGTTTGACTAATCTTTACTTCTAACTATATGCTAGAAACACACTATTTGATAGCTGTAGCTTTGTTTTTATTATTGAAATTTAAAATGTGAGTCTTTCCATTTGTAGTTCTTACTCAAGATTCTTTTTAGTATTCTTTGACCCTGAAAATTTCTGTATTAATCTTAGGATAATTGTGTACATTTCTGCAAAACTAAGAGTATAATTTTTGACAGGAATTACTTTAAATCTGGCAGTAAATTTGGTGAAAATTAATAACTTCCAACCCATGGATACCAAAGAAAATAAATCTATTTTTTATGTCTTCTTGAGTCACTGTTAATGATCTTTCATAGTTTGTAACATTCATGTCTTGCACATTGTTGGCCAAATTTATGGCTGGCTATTTTATTCCTTTAGAGTTCAGGAGAGTTAACTGATTGTGTCAACTTGAGTAAGATACATTCAGTTAAATTGTATCAGCATTGTTCTGGATGTGGAAGACCCATGATAGGGAAGATTGTCACCAGAAAGGTATAAAAGAAAATCAAAGAGAGAAGGTTTGCTTTTGTTTCTTCAGAGAATCTCCAGTTTTTGCCCTCATCTTAGATATTTTCTTCTGGCTTCCAGCTGAGTCTTAAGCCTTCCAGTGTAGACTGTTTAGCCTTCCAGTGAATACTCTTCAGCCCTCCGTTGAAAACCCTTTGGCCTACTGATAGGTTTACACTGAACTCCAGGCCTTCAACTGGATCCTTTGGATCCCCAGTATGCAGAGACATTTTGCACTCTTACACACCTGCTCTGCATGTGCCCACTGTAAGCTAATCTTGTGAATTCTTATATCTTGCATTAAATCTGTTTCTCTAGTTAGGCACTGAATGATACAGATTTTGCTGTCTGGAGTGGAGTAGCTCTAGAAAATTTAAATTATAAAGATGAAATTATTTAATGGCTTTAGTTGTTCCTAGATTTGGCTGTCTAATTCAATGAGACCTATAGATCCCATGGTCTCTCCTTCTAATAATGTGTGGAATCCTGATAATCTTTGGTGTAAATTGTTGAAAATAATACTGTATGTAGATCAATTTGATTATTCTAACTCACCACTTGTGAAATGTAAGGAATTTAATGACCCTATATACCAATCTTGACTAGTTTTGGGCACAGTGAGAAATATAATGATGCTGGCTGGCTGGTCTTAGCATCTCTGGAGAAACTAGTGAAGGAAAACAATGAGTTCAAGCCATTCATAGGAAATCTAAAGTCTTCTAATTGTGAGGATGAAATAATAAATGAAACTAAGGTGCTCAAAAATTCCATTTCCCAGCTCCAGATACACATATAAAATTAAAACCTTCCTAAGTGTGTCTGGAAAGAGAGTTTCCTCTCCTCTAGCTGCAGGACCAAGATTGCAGAAATCTAAATACAGTTCTTCATAATTCATTAGGCTGAAATGCGGTGTAAGTTTAATGCTCAGCTTTGAAAGGTATATGAAGTAAAGGTAAGGGCACTAATCTAAAAAGAATGTGATGCCATAAATTGGGATGAAGATGTTTCGAAGGATCCTGATGATGCTGAAGATGTTGAGCTTCTAGATCATAATGAGGTTATTTTGCCAGAAGAGATTTCCGCACACACAGTGCTAAAGTCATTCCCACCCCGACTCTCACCCTCCATCATGTTTGCCTCTCCTAGTGTATCTGAGGAGACTAATCCTGTGTTGTCCAAGCATGCTAATGCTGACACTCCTAAGGACCCATCCTTACCACCAACTTTTGCCTCTAGGCTCAAATTTCCAGTCTCATAATGGTTAAGTACCCATGAGAAAGTCTGCTTTCTTCCAAAGAAATTCTTGAGTTTTGTAACTCTAGTAAGCAGAGGCCTGATGAGCAAGTGTGGGAATGGATTTTATAGGTGTAATGTAGTGGTAAAAAAAATACATCTAGACTAGACTGAGTTTTTTTATATGGGCCTGTCAATCAAGGATCTTGAATTTAATATTGTAATTCATGGTATAAAGAAAGGTTTTAATAGTTTATCTTGCTGGTTGGTGGAACTACAGATCAAAAGTTGGCTCACTATGAATGAGTTAAAGATGCCTTATATTCCATAGTTTACTGTTGATAAGGGGATTCAGAGTCTTAGGGAAATGGGAATGCAGGAGTGGATTTCTCATGTCAAACCTAATCTGTCATACTAGGATGATCTAGAAAAGGTATCCTTTACAAATACCTTGAAAGACAGGTTTGTGAGGGGAGCAATGGCACCCCTGTAAAGCCCTGTCATTGCTCTTTATGTGCCAGAACTTACAGTTGGGGCCATGGATATGCAGTTGGGAAACTTAAGTCCTATGAGTTTGATTGGATCTCAGAGTGGCAGGGGTCAAGTCACAGCACTTACTCACCAAATGCAAGGTGCATGCACTTGCTGTAATGGACAGCAGAAGTAGAACAATGTTAGAATGGCCTAACATGTCCAGACCTATGGTGTTGCCTGATGAGCCACAGTGTTTCTAAAAGTGAAATAGATGGAAAGCATACAAATTCTTTTTACTAGATTCATATAATCAAAAATATTTAAGAGCAAATGAACATAAAGCTACTTCATGTCATAGTAACAGGGAATATGGCCCCTCAACTAATATCCACACTTAAGCCAGTTTATAGACCCCAAACCTCCCTTAACTGAATGGGAGGCTTCTTGGGGAAGGACTCTAGTGTACCAAACCTTTGTATGTCAATCTTTCTCCCATTCTTCCCAGCAAGAACCTAAGGCCTTTTGCCTGAGTGACTGTACACTGGGGAAAGAGAAATGATGAGACATTGCAAGGAATACTGGATACTGCTTCTAAGCTAAATTTGATTCCCAAGTATCCAGAACGTCATTGTGGCCCTCCAGTAAGAGTAAGAGCCTATGAAGGTCAGGTGATCAATGGAGTTTTAGCAAAGTCTGACTCATAGTTGGTCCAGAAGGTCCTGAATCCATTCAGTAGTCATTTTCCATGTTCCAAAATGCATAATTGGGATAGATATACTTAATACTTGGCAGAAGAATCACCCTAGTTCCTTAACCTGTAATGTGAGGGCTATGATGTTTGCAAAGGCCAAATGGAAGCTTTTACAATAGTGCCACTATCAAGGACTTGAAGGATGCAGGAGTGGTGGTTTAATTCTCCCATTTGGTCTGTGCAAAAGATGGACAGGTACTGGAGAATGATGGTAGATTACTATAAATTGAATCAAGTGGTGAAGCCAATTGCAGCTGCTGCACCAGATGTTATTTCCTTGCTTGAGAAGATTAACATATTTCCAGGTACTAGGTATGCAGCTACTGATTTTGCAAATGCATTCTTCTCCATACCTGTCAATAAGGCTCATCAAAAATAATTTGCTTTCACTATTACTGTCCTATCTCAGGGCTAAATTAACTCTCCAGCCCTCAGTCACAACTTAGTTTGCAGGGATCTTGATTGCCTTTCTCTCTCACAAGATATCACACTGGTCTACCACATTGATGAAGTTATACTGATTAAGCCAAGTGCGCAGGAAGTTCCCAACCAGTCTGGATGTGTTAGTAGAGCACTTGAGAGCCAGAGGATAGGAAATAAATCCAACTAAAATTCAAGGTCCTTGTACTTCAGTGAAATTTCTAGAAATCCAGTGGTGCGGGGTATGCAGAGATACCTCTTCTAAGGTAAAAGACGTTGTTACATCTGTCTCCCCCTACAACCAAAAGAGAGGTACAACGACTAGTGGGCCTATTCCTCACTTAGGTGTTTCACTCTGGCCTATTTATAGAGTGTCTTGGAAAGATTCAAGTTCTGAGTGGGGCCAAGAACAAGAAAAGGCTCTGCAGCAGGTCCAGTCTGTTGTACAGGCTGCTCTGACATAGGGACCATATGGTTCAGTAGAACCAATGTTACTTAAAGTGTTAGTGGCAGGTGGGAGTGCTGTTTGGAGCCTCTGGAGGGACACTATAAGTGAATTGCAGTGGAGATCTGTAGGATTTTAAAGCAAGGCTCTGCCATCATTTGCAGACCACTACTCTCCCTTCTAAAAGCACATCTTGGCCTGCTACTAGATCTTAGTGGAAACTAAGTGTTTGACCATGTGATGCCAGATTTCCACGTGACCTCAGTTCCCTATATTGGCATGTTGTTATCTGATCCACCAAGTCATAGGACTGGACATGCACAGCAACAGTCTCTCACTAGGTAGAAATTGTATATATGTGTTTAAGCCAGAGCAGGCATAAATTACGTGAAGAAGTTTCCCAGATGCCTATGGGTTCTACTCCTGGTATACTGCCTTCTGTTTTCCAGCATGCACCTATGACCTCATGGGGTGTACCATATAATCAGTTTTCAGGGGAAGAGGAGGCTAAGGTCTAGTTCACAGATGGATCTGCATATTACGCAGGCACTACACACAAGTGGACAGCTGTAGCATTACAGCCCCTTTTCAGGACATTCCTGAAGGGCAAGAGTGAAGGGAAACCTTCATAGTTGGCAAAACTTCAGGAAGTGCACCTGGTAGTACATTTTTTCTAGAAGAAAAATGGCCAGATATGTGACTGGATGTAGTCAGTGGTATAGTGAGGTGGTCAACAACATGGAAGGAGCATGACTGGAAAATTGCTGACAAATATATTTAGGGAAGAGGTAGATGGGTAGTCTTCTCCATATGGTCAAAGGTTGTACAAATATTTGTATCCCATTTAACACCAAAAAGTGGCCACCACAGAAGAGTACTTTAAGAATCAAATGGATAAGATGACCCATTCTGTAGATAGTGGACAAGCTCTTTCTTCAGCTACCCAAGTCACTGCCCAATGGGCTCATAGACACAGTGGTTATGGTGGTAGGGATAGAGGTTGTGCGTGGGCTCAGCAACATGGACTCCCAATCACCTAGGCTGATCTGGCTAAAGCCATTGCTTAATGGTCAATAGGTCAGCAGCAGAGACCAACACTGAGTTGTTGGTATCACACCATTCCCAAGGATGATCAGCCTGTGACCTGATGGCAGGTTGATTTTAGTGGAGCATTTCCATCATGAAAAGGACAGTGCTTTGTCCTTATTGGGACAGACACTTATTCTGTACATGAATTTTCCTTCCTTGTACATATTTCTGCTGAAACTACCACCTATCAATATACAAAATGCCTTATCCACCAACATGGAATTTCACACAGCATTGCCTCTGACCAAGGAAAATATTTTATGGACAAAAAAGTAAGACAATAGGCTCGTGCTCATGGAATTCACTAGTCTTACCATGCTCCTCACCATCCAGAAGTGACTGGATTGATAGAAAAGTGGAATAGTATTTTTAAGGCACACTTACAGTGCCAGTTAGATGGCAATAGCTTGCAGGGCTAAGACAAGGTTTTTCAAAAGGTTGTATGTGCTTTGAATCAGTGTCCACTATATAGTACTGTGTCTCTCACAGCCAAGACACACATGTCCAGGAATCAACAGGTGGAAATGGAAATGATACCACTTACCATTAGTCCTAGTGATCCTCTAGTAAAATCTTTGCTTACTGTTTTAGTGATCTTATGCTTTGCTGGCTCAGAAGTCTTAGTCTCAGAAGATGGAAGGTTTGTACCAGGAAGCATAAAAATGATACCATTGAATTGGATGCTGACTTTGCCCTGATCATTCCGGTCTCTTGATGCCTCTGAGGAAACAAGCTACAAAGAGAGTTACCCTCTTGTCAGGGGTAATTGACCCAGACTATCACCAGGAAATAGGACTATTATGCCACAAAGGAAGAAGGGAGGGATATATCTGGAGTTCAGCAGATCCCTTAGGGTGCATTCTAGTGTTACCATAGCCTGTTATTAAAGTCAGTGGAAAACTACAATGACCCAATTCAGGTAGAATGACAAATGGCCCAGAACCTTCAGGAATAAAGGTATGGGTGACCCCACCAAGGAAAGAACCAATACTTGCTTAAGTTCCTCCTGAAGGCCAAGGAAATATAGAATGAGTAGTAGAAGAAGGTAGTTCTAAATACCAGCTATGACCCTCTGATCAGCTACAGAATGAGGATCTTATTTGTAACAGCTCTTTCCTAACATGCTTCCATTGTGATGTAGTGCTAGATTAATATTCATTCTCAAGTATTGTTAAACCTATATTATAGAGTTTAAGTTATGTAATGTTAGTAGGAAGCATCACCCAAAGAAAACTTACTTTCTGTTCTGTGACCAAATATATTCTTCCCTTCTTCCCTTGTGGTATAATAGTCCAATTTCTTGGTGATAGTCTGGATCAATTACCCCTGACAAGAGGGTAACTCTTTGTAGCTTGTTTCCTCAGAGGCATCAAGAGACCAGAAGGACGAGGGGAAAGTCTTAGCATCCAATTCAATAGTATCATTTTTATACTTCTTGGTACAAACCTTCCACCCTCTGGAACTAAGGCTTCTGAGCCAGCAAAGCATAAGATCACTGGAATAGTAAGCAAAGATTTTACTAGAGGATCACTAGGACTAATGGTAAATGTTATCATTTCCATTTCCACCTTTCGATGGAATTAGTCTGTGCTTCTGTTGTATCCAGGATAGTTATAACATATTAAGCATAATTATGAACTTGTCTTTATAGCTGGAGACTATGGCTTAAAGAAATGTGTCTCATTGTCAAGTTGACAAAGGGTGGATTGTGGTAGTAAACCAACTGTTTCAACTTGAGTAAGGAACACCCAACTAAATTAATTCAACAGAGTTCTGACTGTGGAAGACCCATGCTAGGGAGGACTGTGACCAGAATGGTATAGAAAGGAACTGAGAAGGAAGATTTGAGTCTGTTGCTTTAGAGGAAGTCCAGTGTTCACCTTCACCTTGCACGTTGTCTCTGGGCTTCCAGGGTAGACTCTTCAGACTTTTAGTGCATACCCTTCAGCTTTCCAGTGCAGACAATTTGACCTCATGATATTGACTCATATAGGACACTCTACTAAGCTCTTTACCTTCAACTTTATCCTTCAGACCACCAGTGCACAGACAGCCTTTTGCACTCTTCCACACCTGACTCTGTGCGAAGCCATTGTAAGGCAATCTTGTCAATTCCTATATATTTGTATACCTTGCATAAAATATGTTTTTCTAATGGGCATAGATGTATACAATGCTATTGGTTTTCATAAAGTAATTTTTAGATTGTTTGTGCTAGTGTACTGAAATACAGATGTTTTGGATAAAGTTATATTGTTTCAAATATATTGAAATTACTTATTAGCTTTAAGAAAGTTTTGTTTTTCTGTTTACATTAATGTTTTTCGATATATAAGATGAAATCCACTTTAAATAGAATTCTTATATATATTCTTTTCTCATATGCATAATTTTAACTTCTTTTTGTAGCTAATGGTGCTAACCAGAATTCGTGGTACAATATTGAATAGAAGTAATGACAGCACATACAAATGACTTGTTATACTAAGAAAGCTTTCAAAGATGTTGACTGTGGTTTGCCATATGTTCCTTTTGTCATATAGAGAAAGATAGCTTCTATTGCTAGTTTGCTGAGTATTTTATCATGAAAAGGTGTTTGATTCTGTCAGTCAAATGAGTGTATTGCATCTAATGAGATAATTGTGTGATCATTTCTCTTCCATTAATACTGTGCTACAGTTTTCTCTACTGCTGATAACAAAAGACCACAGACTGAGTAACTTTAAATGGAAAGATTTTTCTGGGACTCACAGTTCTGGTATAAGATTCATGGGCCACATTTGATGATGACCTTGCAAGCAAACTTGAAGCAGCACAGGCAAGGAACATGAAGCACATGATAAACCCAGTGAACTTAACATTTCTATCAGAACCATTCTCAAGATGAACTATTAATCCACTAATCCATTAATGTTTCAGATGGATTATTTATGAAAGGAGATTCCAAATCATCTCTTCAGGGTTCCACCTGAATCTACCTATTTAATAGAACATAGTAGAGATTAAATTTCAATATGAATTTCAGAATGGAATTATATTCAAACCACAGTATGATACATTACATTAAACTTCTTATGTTTATCTAGCTTTGCTCTCCTCAGATAAAGTATACATGGTCTTAGTGTACAACTTTTTATAATGCAACTGAATTTGCTTTCCTAGTATTTCAATGAAAAAACAGCTTACAGAGTGAAAAAAAAGTTTACAAAGTATACATCTGGCAAGGGATTCATCTGGAAAATATATAAGGCACTTCTACAGTTCTATTATAAAAAATTAATAGTCATATTAAATAGGCAAAGGACTTGATTAGACATTTTTCAAAATAGGCCCACAAATAGTCAAAAGGTATATGAGTAGGTGCTTAACATTACTAATTGGTAGGGAAAAGCTAGTCAAAATGACATTAATATATCACCACATACATGATAAGATGGCCATTAACTAGTAAACTGAACCATCATATTGTGGAAACAGTTTCCTTGTCCATTACATTAGCTTTCTCATTGGTGGGACACAATATCTGACTCCTACATCTTGAAAAAGGAGAAGTTTATTTTGGCTCACTGTTTCAGAATGTTTGGTCCATGGTCAGCTAGCTGAAGGTGAAAACATAGTGACAAGCATTGTGAATCAAAGTCCATCAGTCCATGTGGGCTAGAAAGGAGAGCAGGGGAATAGGACCAGAGAAGATAGGGTCAAGGACCAGATGGAGCACCCAAGGTCACAATTCCATGACTCACAAAAACAGTGTACTTTACTAGTGCCCTGTGTAGCTCTCAAGTCAATCAAGTTGACAAGCTAGCTTAATAGCTGGATTCTACCACTTGTGAATTTTACACCCACACACACATCTTTAAACCATACTTTAATTTTTGTAGTACTAGGGATTAAAACCAAGACTTTAATACTGACCTATATCCTTAGCCTTTTCTATTTTCTATTTTGAGACAGGGTTTCATTAACATGCCAAATTGCCCAAATAGGGATGAAATTTGTGATCCTCCTGCTTCAGCATCCAAGAATGCTGAGATTTAGGCATGTGCCAAATGTACTCAGCACAACATTTCTTTCTGAGACACAGTGTCACTGTGTAGTGCAGGCTGGGCTTGAACTTGCTTATGTATCCCAGATTGGCCTTGAACTTACTATGATTCTCCCTCAGCCTGCCAAGTGCTGGAATCACAGTCATGTGCCACTACACCAGGCCAAACTTAATTTCCAAATAAACAAAAGGCCATAATTCCATGTAATGTGATATAACTATCACATGTACAGCTAAAAACATGAATGTCTTACCAAAGTCTCAACAATTTAGTATTACTCAAAAGTTCATGTCAACATCTCTTCTGACATTCAAGGCAAATTCTTAGCTGTGAACTATTAGCTGTGAACCACTATAAAATTCAAAAAGGAAATTATAGTATCTCTATATGGAGTGATGTAGGGTAAACATTCCCATTCCAAAAGGGAGAAACAAACTGACAGAAAATAATTAAACTAAAACAAGACCAAAAACCAGAAGGCAAGTGTTAAGTCCTACAGCTCTATGACTGCCATATGGGACATATGGAATGAGATTTGTGCTGCAGAAGTCTTGGGCATCACCACTTCTATGGCCTTATCAGTTTCAACTCTCATGGCCTATTCCTTGAGATGCATTTGCTTATTTCTTGCACTTTTCCTCAGCAAATGTTTCATGTTACTGGCATCTCCATCTTCCTGTGTTCTCCAGACAACTTTTGACTATACTTTTGCAGTTTCACACACTCCTTCATAGGAGCATATTTGCTGGCCTCACAAGGCTTTTTTGAAATCTCATGGTAATCTCTCTAACCTCACAATTCTTATATTATACTTGTCTGAAAAATCAGTATAATATAAATGATGGCAAGGGGGCTGTCAGTGTGAACTGTATCAGGGCCCCCTTGGAACATGACCAAAGAGTTCTCTGAGTGCCTGGATGAACAGAATGTTGTGAAATCAATTCTCCAAACATCGTTCCTTCAGCATTTTGTCCAGGGGCTCTTCGCTCATATAAAAGTTTTACCTTTTGCATTCTTGTATGGGTAGAGTCTTCCTGATTCTTGTGCTGCCTTCAAGGCACCCTTCTTCTTGTCCCGGTTCAAAGTACTTAGTGGTTTGTATTTTGTTTTCTTTGACATTAACCTCTAGTAACTATACCTCCCTTCGGCCAACTTTACATCTTGTTCTTTCCAGGCAAAAATTAAAATTTTTCAATGTTTTCTGCTCTAATTTTTGTTCTTGATTCTCATCATACATCTAGTGAGAGCAGCCAGGAGTATACATGCCACAGCCTAAACACTGAGCTGTCTTGATATTTCCCCCACCAGAACCATTAGTCCACTGTCCTTAAATTTAGCTTCCTGCAAAATCTCAGAACATGAGAAAAGTGTATATAATTCCTTCTTCAGAGTGTAAAATGTCCTCTCTTCACAATAGAGTCCTCATTCCCAAATGAACCCTCCTGAGTTCAGCCTTTACTTTCTGCATTCCTATTAAGACTATTTTCTTCTCAGCTCCAACCAAAGTCATCTATCTGCTTACAACACTCCAGGCTTTCTCCAGCCCAATTTGCTAAATTTTCTAAACTCCTCCCACAAACCAGTTCCAAATGTTCCTGAACCATGTAGTCAAATATTGTCACTACAATGACCCCACTTCTCTGGTAAAAATTTCTGGTATTAGTCAGCTTTTCTCTTACTGGGACACAATATGCAGCACCTACAACTTGAAGTAGAAGTTTAGTTTAGCAATTCAGTTAGTAATCAGGAGGCTCCAAGGCAAAATCACCATGTTAAAAGGGCATGATAGAGCAAAGCTCCTCAGTGTATGGCAGCCAGGAAGCAGCAGACAAACAATGCCAGAGAGAAAAGAGTCAAGCACAAGACACTGTACTCAAAGTGATCTTTCTTTGACCCACCCAGACACACCTATAAATGTGCTCTATTAACCCCTAGGTAGCTCCAAAACCAAAGAAGTTACAATCCAACTTAACTGTCATATCCATAAGTGGATGAATGGACAAAGAAAAAATGGTATACACATACTATAGAATATTACTAACCCTTTCAAGAAAGAATCCTTTCATATGTAGCATCATGGATCAGCCTGTAAGACATTATGCTAAGTGAAACAAATCCATCACAGAACAAATACTCCATGATCTCCCTTACATAAGACAGTTTAAAATAGTCAAACACTAGAAGATGGGAATAAAATGGTTGCTACCAGAGACTGAAATGATGGAAAATGAGGACTTACTCCTTGAGCATCCACAAACATTGTACTTTACACCTAACAATAAGAATTTGGGACAATAACTGAGCAGTTACTATGCTCTAAGCACTCTGTTTAAAGTTTGTGCCTTTAATATACAATTTAGTGATCACAATCACTTCATGGAAAGTAATATTATTATTATTCCTGTTTACAGGTATTGTAACTAAACCTCAGGAAGCTACACATTTTGCCATAGACTTCAGCAAAGAAAGGGTATAGGTGGTATTTAAATCTAGATCAATTTGACTGCATAGTATATATAATTTCAATAGTGTATTATGCTCAGAGATTTTGTGGATCACAAATTTATAAAGGTCAATATGGGAGTTATCTTTTCTGCTGCTTGGTATCTGGAACCTCATCTGAAGAATCTTAAATGGCTTAGGGTAGAAAAAATCTTCGATTGGAGAATGCATTTAAAGATGTTGTTTTACTTATATGTCTTGTAGGTGATGTTGGCTGACCATTGGCATCTCAGTCGTGGCTTTCTATCAGGGAACCTACATTTTGCCCTCTATGTAACCAGAGTTCTTTTTCATGTTGGTCAAGAGTAGCTGGAATTGCAATATGATAGGTCAAAGATCCAAAAACAAATGTCCCAAAGGACAAGGCATAAAATTCTTTGCCTCTAATGACCTATACTTGTAAGTCACAGAGTATCATTTCCATTGTTTCTTAATGTTTGAAATTATCATAAGCTTTGTCTTAGTTATTTTTCTAATTGCTGAGACCATATACCAGACACCTAAATTTGAAAGAGAAAAGGTTTACTTCAGCTCACAGATTGTAGAGGTGTCAGTCTATAGCAGGGTGGCACTGCCCCAGGCTATCGCAGAGGAGAAATAGTCCATGGGAAAGGAGGCAGGAGATAGCAAAGCAGTGGGCAAGAGCAACAAGCCAGGCTTCACCCTTTCCCTTTATATTCCATCAAAGCCATAAACTATTGGTTGGTGCCACCCACAGCTAGGTTAGGGCTTCCATTATCCATACCCAGAATTGTGTTAATGCAAATCAGTGGACTAATTTAGTACCACACACCATTAATCCCACTATCATATGCCCTAGATCCAACCAGCTTTGAAAAGCCCCACCTGTGAGTGCATGAGATTTTGGGGTGATGTCTAGATACAAGCCATAACAAGCCCAGCAACATTTAAGGAAAGGGCAAATAAATACCACCTACTGAAAGGTAATGGCAAGATGACACTATAAAAGAGTATGTGGGTGGGAAATAGTGCAGATATTTGGAAAATATAATATGCCACGCTGCCTCATCTACTTCTCAATCTAGATAGTGGGGAAGAAGTGGAAGTAACTTTCCAATGCCTTGTCTACTTATCAGATCCATTCTTCAAAAAATATATATATATATCCCATTTTCCTCATGATCCTGAGTAAATCACTGGTCAGTATATCATTTTATTCATTTGACAAAGGAGGAATCTGCCGTAACTAAGCAGAGGCTTCTAGAAGATGACATGAGCATATATTTTAAATGAATGAAGCTAAAATAAATGTGAAATGTGCTGATCACTGGAAAAAGTTATGCTTCCAAACAAAACACTACACAAAGCAGGTACCAGTCTTACAGAAAATGCCCCATGACTAATTCACAAAATGCTTGAGAGAATGTCATGTGAATTGTGTGGAAATATTGAAGAGTGAGGGGCACTTGAGTGCAAGACCCAAGTATGACTCTCAGATATATGTTAGCTATTGCTGCGTAATAGGTCTTCCTAAAACTCATTTACATACAAGGACAATCATTTATTCCATGATAATGGATCTGTAGATCACCTATATTTCCTTATCTTAATTGAGTAGATTTGGATCTAAGCTATGGATCTAAAATTTTGATCTAGATCTGCTCCATGTGTGTCTTCCCCTCTGAACCAGTGAGGTTACTGAAAGTAAATTCAACTTGTGGGGATTACAGAAGCACAAGAGTAGCTAATCTCAACCAGGTGAGCAAGTACATTTTCAAGTTGCTTCTAGCAACATATCTGCCAACATCAGATGGGACAAAATAAGATATATAACCAACCCCAACATCAAGCAGCAGAGATGTGTTTCCTTAATTATGGAGCCATTGCAAGAATGTGAATATATAATATCACTATAAAATAGTAAATCTAATACAATAAAGATATAATAAGAAACAAATAAAACTGGAACCTAGGTTGATTGCATACATGGGGCTTAGCAGTGGAGAAAGACAAAAGTTGTGGGCGAGAGAAATTTACTTAAGGAATGTTGCTTCTAGATACTCAAATAAATGTTAAAGAGCTATGTGAGTAGACAAAAGAGTGAGTAGTGGTTTTAGTGAAATTCCTGGGTCCTCCTTAGAACCATCTGGAAGGTAAGACTTGGAAAAGGAGCCAATTAAATAATGATGTCATTAAGCAATGTGCATATTCATGCAGATGCTGTCATTTACATATTATTTTCTGTCGTGATGAAATAAAACACAGTACCATTTATGTGTTTATCACCACACAATGATTCTGCTACATTTATAAATGACTGAAGGGGTTGTTAGTGGGTGCCGTTTCCAAGTCCCTAGGAATTTTTGTTAGTCACTCAAACTAAAGGTCATTTGGTATGACAAATAGATTAAGTAATAAAGGATAGCAAGACTCTGAACTTAAGAGAAGATCCTATGTAAAACATTTTCTAGCCAAAATGAATCAAAGGCCACCCGAGCCACAAAAATCAAGAGGTTTATTGAAAAGAACTGGTGTTACTGAGTGTATACAATGTATCAGAAGCCATGCTAAATGTTTTATATATATTAACTTCATTAATCCCCTGATTTATCTGAGATGTGTAACATTTTATTATCATTTTACAGATAAAGAAATTAAGAGTCATCAAGGTAAGATGACTTGCTATAGTTCACACTAGCTAGTATTCTCTCTGAATACCTCCCTCTCTGAAGTCCACATTATTCTAGCAGAGGTTTTTTTTCTCCACATAAATAGCACCAAGCTATTTGGGGAAATGGGCAGGCAGATAATATACATGAGGTTCACAGGAAGTAGCAAAGGACAGGTCCCAGTGAGGCGGAGGTAAGAAGTAGGAAATAGGAAGATCCATAATAAAAAGAAGTACAACAGGCAAAAGAAAAATCTTAAATAGTCTTTATAGTCTTCAGGCAATGCTGACAGAGCCTTCTGCAGAGTCTTGAAAAGCAAAAATAGAGACATAGTCTCAGTCTCAAAACTACTGCCTGGCACTGGGCCTCCCATCTGTGTTAGAGACTGTTCCCTAGTAAACCTTTTATGTAGATATTAGCACAACTGCCTGCTTTGGCCTTTCAAACTAGTGAGTAGCTTGTGTAAATATTAAACTGGAGAGAAACGGGGTGTGTGAACTCTGTATTTGTTCCTCTTCTGGCCCACTGAACATTATTATTTGCAGGAAAATCTGTTTACAACTGTTTACTCTGATCCTCTCAGAAAAGAGCACTGCAAGACACATATTTGTGTCAGGGAGCCACCAAACTGGGGCTCTAAGGAAAAGAGAATCAAATAGAGCTGCTTTTTTCCTGGAAAGTGGAGGTGCTCTTGCCAGAGAGTGGGGAGAACATCAGTCCACCTTAATAGCAAAAGATAGAGTTTCTAGGAAAGTTGCGTATGAGACAATTTGGTGTTGAATAGGAATTGTTAAATTACAGGAATTGGCTGATAAAGTCTTTATTGCTTACTAACAAAGCTGATCACACATGTAAATGATTTGGATCAGGTGTTTATTGATTGATTTTTGTCATTTGTTCATTGAAATAAAATTTCATACCTATGATTCAGTCCTTCAGGTTGAAAATTGTTTTTATTCCTGTGAAAATCTGAATATATTTAAGCCAGATAAATTTTAACAGCTGTGCTTCTCTGCCCTTTGGTCTCTTTTATATGAAGTATAGGTCAGAAAACTTATTCTATAAAGGGTTTGATAGTAAGTATTTTTGTTTTTGCCATGCCCTGTCTCTTGAAATCTGGTCTTTTAGCACGAAAGTAGGTAATGTATACAAATAATGGGTGTGGTAGTATTCAGATAAGATTTACTTACCAAAAAATGTTTAATAAAATTTCACTGATCCCTGATCCAAGAAGTTCTCTGAGTAGGGTGGATGACACCCTTGCAGAGTAGAGACAAAAGAAAAGGCAGGGGCTTCACCACTGTGCATCTCTGTGCCCTGAGGCTGTTATACATATTGTAAGTGACTATATGTTCTCCAGATAATTTCAATTAAAACAAAAACAAAAATACTACCCATGTTGCAGCAATGTAGGTAAATGTTTCTGTGTGAAGAAGATCCTTTTGTCACCACATTTTTGAAAGGAATGATGACCACACAAAGGATCAAATCACAAGTCATCTTGTCCTGAAAGTTTTTCTACTTGTGGACAGCCCCTCATAACCGTCTCTCAAGCAAGCTAGGTGACTACTGCATCCCCAGAAAAAAGCATATCTGCCTCATATTATGTTTTCCCTAAACTCCTTCTGCTGGCTATTTACTTAAATTACAGAAAAGCATTTACTCATCAATAATAGGTAGAGTTTGATTCTACTCATTCTGAAGTGATCATGGCTGATGAAAATAAAATGATGTGTTTACAACTAATGAACAAATTGATGTTCTACCAGAAACTGAGTCTCTCTTTCATTCTTTTACAAAGGGATGAAATTACTGCAGATATACAAAGATATAATCAAAACTAGTCTATGCAAAAATATAGAAAGGGGGTGGATTGAAGATGTTATTTGGGGCACAAAATGGGGAACTTTGGGTTTAGTTCAGAACACACAAAGAACTTCTACTTCAAAAAAGAAAAGGCTCAGCAAAAAATCATATAAATTAAAAGCAATTGCATTTCACAGACTCATAAGAAAACTAACTCACAGAGCAAATCTCCACTCCAAAATCTGAGCAACCAGTAACATCCAGAGAGATGCAGCCCTGTAAATTTGGATATTCTGGAGCAGAAGCCACAAAAATACTTAAGGTGATCTGGACATTTAGATTACTTTACTGGAAAATTTCTGATAGCTTAGTGCAGATGACCTTGAGAGGAAGAAATTGCTAGAGCCATGGGGGTGCTCTGCACACCTAAGGTTACTTTCACTTCAGGGATTCACAGCTTTACGGTGAGAATCTGAAAAAGATTTCATAATGATCCAGGCTGGTTCTTACTAAAACTAATTTATATTACTAAATAAGGTTTGAAAAATAATGGTTTGCAAAAAGTGGAAATAAAATAAACAATAAAAATCAGAGAAGGCAGCAAAAGGGGAAAAGAGAGAAAATATGAAACTAATTAAAAAAGAGTTGAAAAGTGGTACATAGTAACCAGCTATAACAATAATCCATTAATTTTAATGTTTTCAACATACCACTTAAAGGACAGAGATTAGAAGACCAGGTTTTTTAAAGGTCCAAATATTTCTTTATAAGTTTTCTATAAGAATAACAGTTTAAATATAGTCTCAGACACGTTGAAATGAGAAAGACACACCATGTTAATATTAATCAAAAAATCTGAAATGGTTTTGTTAATTTCAGAAAAAAATGATTTCAGAGTAAGAGAAAGTATCATGGATAAGACAGGCATTACATAATAATAAAGAGATTAATTATCCCAGAAGACATAATAATTCTAAATGTGTATGCAAGTCACAACAGCATCATAATCCATGAGGCATAAACTGATAGAACTCAAAAGAGAAATAGACAAATGTATTATTATAGTTGAAACAGTCAAGACCTCTCTGTCAGTAATTTGATGAAGTAATCAGGGAGAAAAATCAGTTAAAAAATTAAAATCAGCATGTTACTATCAATAAAGTTGTTGTAATTGTCACTTATAGAATATCCATCTAATAGCAGAGCAGTACACACTCTGCTTAACCTTTCATGGAACATTCCCCATAAAAGACCACATTTTGGGCCGTAAAACCATAACTTAAAATTTTTGAAAAAGTATAAATTGTATAAATATGCTATGAGACCACAATAGAATTAAACCAGAAATCTATAATAGAAATATTGCTGGGAAATGCCCACATATTTGGAAATTAAAATGCAGACTTCCAAATAGATTTCCTGTCAAGAAAAAAATCTCAAGATAAATTTTAAAATATTTTTATTTTAATAGAAATGAAAACATAACCTGAATAATTCTCTACTACTAAAGAAAATAATTTGCAGTTAGAAAACTTCCAAAAAATAAAGGATATGCCGTTCTCAGATGGTTTCATTGTTGAATAATTAAGGAAAACATAATTTAAAAATTTACATAGTCTTTACCAGAAAATATAAAGTGAGAATACTCTTCATTTGATATGGCCATTATTACTCTATTTTAAAAAGCAGATTGAAACATTACAAGAAAACTAAAGATAATTATATCTTGTTATCATAATGAGAAATCTTAACATATGTTAGCAAATATAGTCCAAAAATAATACACTAAGTCCACATGAGATTCCTTGCTGAAATACAAAGCTGGTTCAACAATCTATTAACTGGTTCATAAACCTATTAACTTCTGCATATTAATAAACATTTAGAAAAATATTCCCATACCAATATTTATAGAAAAAATGATTGAATAAACCTCCAATGTATTCATCATAAAATATTTTTTAAATAAACAAACAAAAACTAAGAATAGGAAGGAATTTCCTTATCCTAAAAAGGAACTATATGAAAAGTCTATAACTAATATTATACTTAATGGTAAGAGGCAAAATGCTTTCCATCTAAAATTGTGACAAAGCAAAGATTGGGAGCTCTTACAGAGAAGGAAAGAAAATTAAAGAGACAAACATTCTACAGGAAAAAATTAACTGTCTTCATTTGCAGATGACATGATGGTCTCTGTAGACTGCCCCAACAAATCAGGAAATTATATATATATATATATATATATATATATATATATATACATACACACATAGCAGGACAGGAGGGTACAAGGTCAATATGTAAAGTTCAATTGCCTTTCTATAAATCTGCAATAAGTACTTGGAACTTACTTTTTAAAAATGTCTTTCTCAATGACACTAAAATAAATGGTATACTTATAGATAGATCTACAAAATATGTGCAGGATTTATAGGAAAAACAAAAATGGACAAAAAGATTAATTACATTTTAAATAAATGAAATCTAAATAAATAAATTCATGAATTGAAAGATGTTATTTAAGAGATCATTTATCCTTGACACACAAACTCAATGCAGTCATAATAAAACCCAGCAAAGTATTTTTAACACATTGACAAACCAATTCTAAAATCTATGAGAAAAGGCAAATGAAGTAGAATAACCAACTGAACTCTGAAAAAGAAGAAAAAGTTAGAGGACATATATTACACAATTTCAGGAATTATTATAAAACTCCAAGACTTAAAATAGTATTGCTGAAACCATAGGCATATTAATCAATGGAAACTTCCCAAGAAATATAAATACCCATATATAGTAACTCACTTTTAACAGAGAACCAATGGCAATTCAGTGAAGAAATGCTAGTTCTTTCAATAAAAGGCACTGAAACAATTGGAATAAAAAATATATAGGACGTCTATATCATCTTCAGTTTAGTGAGGAGTTTTAGATATGACTCCAAAGTATAACTAATGAAAGAAAAAAGGTGGTACTTTACTGAAATAAAAAACAATCTAAAAACATGTTTTTCCTCTGTGAAGGATGCTGTTTTGAGACTGAATACCTAAGTCATGGACAGGGATAAAATTTCAAAATCATATGCTTGTTTAAAGACTCATAGTCAGAATATACAAAGGCTTAAAACTCAAAACAGGAATATAGGCAGGATTTTAACAAATAGCACATCAAAAAAGATTTCTAGATAACATAGAGGTACATCAAAAAAAATCAACATATGTCTAGAGAAATGTAAATTAAAGTAATACACCAATGCATATCTATTAAACAGCTCAAATAAACACAATATGACAGTATGAAGTGCTTAGGAGGATGCAGAGGTATAAAGTAGTGTAATCACTTTGCAGTCCAATTTGATAACTTTAAAAAACATTTGATTACCAAATGACCCAGATATCACTTTCCTAAGTATTTATCCAACTTATTTGAAAGTTAATATCCACAGAACACCTAGATGTGAATATTTATAGGACTTTGACTAATAATCATCAGAAACTGGAAGCAACCAAGATGTCCTTCTATGTGTGGATAAAAAGTCCATACAATGGAATAGTATTTAGTGATAAAACGAGTACATTATAAAGCCATGTAACATCACAAATGAGACTTAAATGTATGATGCTAAGTGAAAGAAGCCAGTTTGAAAATGATACATCTTGTATGACTTATCTTCCATGAAATTCTTGAAAAAGCAAAATTATAGATACAGAAAACACATCAATGGTAACAGGATTTGCAGGAGGGTAAGGGTTAGATAAGCAAATACATTGTGAATGTATTTAGGGTGAAGAAATAATACCATATCATATTGTAGGAGTAAATACATGAGAGTGTATAGTTGTTAAATCTCAGATTCTTAGAGCATAAAGAGTGAACCTTAATGTACACAAGTTAAGGAAAATCACACATAGGAGATTTGGGGATCCAGAATGGAAAAAAG